>SEYY01019129.1:10000-15000 GCA_009176605.1 Armadillidium nasatum | reverse complement strand
GGGTAAGTAATGAAGAAGTATTATGCTTCGGAGTATAATATGGACTTAAAAGCATGTCAGATTTAATTTTGGAACTATGCATAGGACTTTTCGGCAGACTTGAATGATAAGAACTTTTTTTATGAGGACTTAGTAGAGGACTTTTTGAGCGGTGATGATGATGATGATTATGAAGGTTCTTGGCTCGACTCTCCAAATATTCGAAAGCAGTGGTGGAGAGCGAATCTACTCCAGAGTTGTGTCGTGATGATCCAAGTGGGCGGGCATTGTGAGAAATTGAAATGGTTGTCGTGCTTTTATTCGAATAGTGATCGTGCTCGGATACAGATGGTTTTGAAGAATGATTATAATGATGATGCACAGTGGGCGGAGTAAGCGGAGGTGTGTGAAATATTTCTGGCGATGAAGGAGTCATGGCCCCTTTCCTCTGCGGAGATTTTATACCCAAGTTGCGGTGCGCTGAGTGCTGAAAGCAAGACATATCAAAAAATATATACTTATAGGTAGCATAACAAAATAATCAGCCTTTAAAGAAATAAATAGTTTTGTAAATAGCTTTTTTTTAAATAGCTTTTTAACTAGTTTTCATATAACTTTTAAATAGCATTTAAATAGCCTTTAAAGATATAAATAGTTTTGTAAAAAGCATTTTTTTAAAATAGCTTTTTAATTAGTTTTCAAATAACTTTTAAATAGCATTTAAATAGCCTTTAAAGAAATAATATAGTTTTGTAAATAGTTTTTTAAAATAGTTTTGTAAATAGTTTTTTTAAATAGCTTTTTTAGTAGTTTTCAAATAGCTTTTAAAAAGCATTTTAAATAACTTTTAAATATCTTTTATAATGGCTATTAAATAACTTTTCAAATACGTTTTAAATAGCTTTTAATAGCCTTTTAAAAACCATCTATATAGCCTTTTAAATAAATATAGCCTTTTAAATCTATATAGCCTTTTAAATAAACTAACATCTCTTTAAAGCCTGATTTTAAGCTCATTATAATTCTATGCCAAAACTTAATGTAAAAATAAGGAGTTTCCTTTCATTATTTTATAGCAATACAGGAAAAGAACAAAACATTTTATTATCAATTTCTAAATAAACAAGAGACGCCAAGATACTTTAACAAATATAGCATTATTGAAATCATGCTTCAGCTGGTAAATATCATAGATAAGTTGTTAAAATATACTTTAAGTTAATTTAAATAAACTTCGCAAGGAGAATTGTATTTTTTTGTCTCTTTCAATAAGTAATTTAGAAAATTTACTAAGAATATATATATATATATATATATATATATATATATATATATATATATATATATATATATATATATATATATATAATATATATATATATATATATATATATATATATATATATATATATATATATATATATATATATATATATATATATATATATATATATATATATATATATATATATATATATATATATATATATATATATATATAAACAAAAATTGATCTTTTTCGGTTTGAAATTACAGAATAAAGTTTTGTTTATATGTAAAAAAAAGTTCCTTATTTTTTGTAGAATACTATGTAAATTTCCGCAAATTGGCGTAAAATCAATGCAAGTATTAAAAGAATCATAATGGTAATAAGAAAATATAATAAAACCCATTCAATAGATTCCAAATTAACCTAGAGGGAAAAAAAGTCAGTCTTTACTCAAAGAGGAAGATAGCTGCCAAACGTACGATGTAACTAGATACATATAATATATAAATTGAAATTTTTATACTTGTCCAACACTCAAGGGTCTAGAGTACCTGGGTAAAGCCTCAGTAGAGACTTTGACTCATTGTTGCCGTACTGCTTACCTTTACAAGGTCAATCTCATTCGTGATATATCAATTTAATTAAATTTTTAACATTTTCATTGATATTTACTATTTAATAAGAATTTTAAATAGATATTTACGTCATTTCCTTCAAAAATGATTAAAATAAATTTCATGTTAAGCAAAAAGTTGGTATTAAATTCAAAAGTGTCCCAAAAGTATTATAATAATAAAAAAAAATTTCACATGGGAAAATCATTTATTATTTATATAAAAAATTCAATTAATATTATTTTCATCAAATAATTAGAAGTTAATTTTTTATTTTATACGTAATTAAAATTACTTTTTAATAGTTTCATTAATATTAATAATGAAGTAAAAATCAATATCAATATGCAAGGTCTTTTATATATATTTTTAGTAAAAATTAAGTTACAATTACCAATAATTTTTAAATTTATTCTCTTTTTAATCTTTATATTAATAAATATCAAATTAAAGTTAATATTAATATTAAAATATTATATTAATGATTTGAATGGAAATATTTGACTTCCAATTGTAATGTAAGAGTTTGAGATTTTGGCAGAAGTATGAATTAAAATTTTATATCTTGAATAGTTATAATAATTTATATATCTTGTATAAATATATTGAGTTTCACCCATATATATATATATATATATATATATATATATATATATATATATATATATATATATATATATATATATATATATATATATATATATATATATATATATATATATATATATATATATATATATATATATATATATAGCAATGAGCATGTAAATGTTTTCCAGACATTCGCCTTCACATTGGCATTAAGTAGAAAATTAGCCTCACACGAAATTGAAATTCTTACACACATCTACTTACATACACACCTACACACCTAAACACCTACACGCTTATATGACTTATACTGTTCTACTTCTAATCATCTTCTGTACATAACTCTTTAGGGCAAACATTATTTCATATAAACAAGTCGTCAAAGATAGATTTAATAAGCTATTTCTAGACGAGGTAAGAATTTCTGCCATGAAAGAGATATCCATGAGAAATGAATATTACTACATAGGTATCACAATATATATACTCTCAATAGAGAGAATGTAGCCAATACCATCAAAGATTATGAGATTTTTTGCGTGAAACTCTGTTACACGTAGGGAGTCAAATAATGGGATTCAACTAATTTTTCGTATGTCTGGCAGTTGTGAACATTCTTGGGTGGAAACTGAATACTTGTTTCATTAGCTTTCTTAGTTATAATAAGCGATGATATATTGTCTTTTAATATTTTTTCCTATTTTACGTCCCTTTAGAGTTATATAATTAATGGTTATATGTTAATGTGAGAGCCAATGAACTTATAGAAGCGAAAATAATTGTAGATATATGTTAGTATTATTGTAAATCTGTAATACTGAAGACAGTTTCGAGAGTATCAAGAAGCTACTGCTACCCTTGACATACTTCCCTTACTGTTCAAAACACAAGCTCTGGATCAAAAACGTTCCATTAATTTAAGGAAAACAGAAAAATTGCTTTTGGAATGTCTCGTAAATGCATGTTTAACAACAGGAAACTTGCCCAGGAATCACCTTATCCTTCTTGAAATTGAAGCATTAAAATAGGAAGGTGTCTATTTTGATGAAGATTTTGCATGTCTATGCAAAACTCTAAGAAAAAACCTGCTAATTTCCTTGACGAATAAAAAAAAAGTATTGCTTTCTAAAGAACTGATGAGACTTCCAAGATCATGTTAAATATATGATTAAAACAATGAAATATTCGAATCAATTTAAGAATTGGTTTAGTTTTAGAGTAATTTGGAATGGAAGGATGGTATATTAAAATCCCAGATCTAAATTTTCAAACATTTCATACATTTAAATGAGTATGAATAAAAACTCCTTATCAAATTCATAAAAATATGGCTAATAGAAAATTGCATTGCCTAACATCCTTAAAAATGTTAGACATCAATCTTATTCTGAATATCCTATCGAAGGATGCACATGCAATCACCAGAACTTAAACTCTATCAATAACTTCAATAAGAAAATAACCTAGAAACTAACAGTACTTGCAGACTTTACTACTGCCATTGCTGATCAAAGGTTTCAAAGCAGTAAAGATCAAGGATACGAAACTGTCAAACCTTTAGGCCTTTGCCAAGATCATGCCAAACTGTTTTCAAATGATCGTACAAGCAAAAAACGTAGAAGAGAAAAGCTTTAAAATATAATATATATGTCAGTATTTCTTAAAACAAACTTTGCATTTAAGGAGCAGTCATTTTAAATAGAAGCTAGCAGTCTTGACTATATATATATTATATATATATATATATATATATATATATATTATATATATATATATATATATATATATATATATATATATATATATATATATATATATATATATATATATATAATATATATTATATATATATTTATAATATTTTTTTTTTTTTTTTTTTTTTTTTTTTTAATTTTTTTTATTTATTATTATTATTAAAAATGCTTAAATACACGTGTTTTTTGAATATTTATTATTATTATTTAAATGAATCCCACAAGTCCCATTTACACTCTGTGAAAGGCCAAAATTTTATTTTTCTTGTTATTTACTATTTTTTACACAAGCAAAAAAAATTTTTTTTGTTTACCCAAAGAATTTCCATGTTAAGAATTAACCCCCCATTTTTAATATTTAATTATTAAATTTGAATTTCAATTTAAAATTTGCAATCTTTTAATAAAAAACTAAAAGAAAACGTATTTTTATCATAAAAATAAATGAAATATATTTAATAATTCTACATTTTTACAACAATTAGCTTTTCAATATATTTAAAGATATTTAGAGTGTTTTTAGTCAATTACAAAGTTAATTTTTTTTTATTTTTGAAAAATAATTCATTACTAATATTTTAAAATACTTTTGAATTAAATTTTTAATCATCATTTGTAATGAGTTCTCAATGCACAATCTTTGATCATTTCATTTTATTTTTTTATTTTATTTTTTATTTTTTATTTTAATTATTTTTTATTTATTTTCAAATACTCTACATGAACTATCCGAAATAATCTATAATTTCTCTTATAATAATTAATACATGCTCGTTGTCACATCTAAAGCCA
>SEYY01019129.1:2500-5000 GCA_009176605.1 Armadillidium nasatum | reverse complement strand
TTATTATTATTATTATAATTAATATTATTATTATTACTTTCTTTACTCTTTCTATTGATATTTTTATAAACATTTTAAATAATAGGTGTAATTGAAATTAGTTTTGGGATCAATACTATAATCTTTACTTCTGTTACTGTTGCCATTTTATTATTATTGTTATAATTATTATTATATTTATAACATCATTGCCATAATTATTATTATTATTTTGTCACGAATATTATTATTGTTGATATTTTCTTCCTCCTCTTTTTCTACCTCTCATTATTATTATTATCATTATTATTATTATTATTATTATTATTATTATTATACTAGATATTATATATATTAAAAATTATTATTTATTATATATATTATTTTAAAATAGTTTATTATTATTATTTACAAAATTAAAAAACCTGAAATATTATAGAATTATTATTATTATTATTATAAGAATAAATATGGTATTGTAATTTTATGGTAATAACATGTAAAAAACAAAACGCCTATTATTATTATTATTATTATTATTATTTTTAATATTTGTTATTATTATTTATTATAATTATTGTATTATTGTATAGGACCTACTGTGTTATTGTAAAACTGTATATGTACAACCTTTGTATTAAAAATCTAAAAATAAATGAATGAATTACTATTACTATTATTAATAATCAAAATATTATTATAGTAATAATTTTTAATTACCTTTAGCATTATTATTATCATTAATATTATTATTATTAATATTATAAATATTATTATTATTATTAGTAGTAGTAGTAGTATTATTACTAATAATAATATCAATATTAATATTAATATTATTATTATCATTAGTATTATTATTGTAATTATTATAAGTAGTAGCAATAGTAGTAGTCTATTATTATTATTATTATTATTATTATTATTATTATTATTATTATCTATTATTATAAATACTGTAAATATTTTAAATAATATTTAGCATTTACTACTAATTCTTCCTTATCGTTCTCTACAGTGTAGAAAATCTCTTTTCCCTTCTTTTTCGCACTATCTGAAGTTGTGCAAAATATTCCAATTCTAACTTTAAATTTTCCTTCTTTTCCTACTAAAGCAGAAATTTTTCTTCAAAATTCATTTGGCAGAAATATTTCTTCTTAAGATGCTCTTTTTCCTTTTCACTTCTAACTTATTTTGTCAAATATCATAATTTCACTAATTTCTTTCTCTCTGAATTTAGATGGTTTGTGGACTAGACTGAATTCATCTCGAGGTTTCCAAATCTGGACTTAATGAGCTTCCTGAGCTTTCAACCATTACCGAAAAAGAGTTTCACTTTCAAATACATTCTTGAATTTCTGATGTTAAATTGCACTCACTCAGATTGCGACAAAATTGTCGGATGAATCACTTACTACTCCATTCAGGTCTTCAAGTTTTTTTTTTTTTTTTTTTTTTTTTTTTTACATTACTTCCTTTAAATTTCAATACAACGGAATGTTTTCTTTTGACTTCAAAGCATGTATTCTTTTGAGAAGATTTCGTTCAACTCACTTCCCATTGTAGTCTTATCCTTTCTATATTCAACACTCTAATCATAGAGTTAATTAACCACTATGCACATTCAATTGGTAAAGTTTAATTTGGAACAGTATTCGAGTTAAAAATATAATGAATATTCCTGTAGTCTATTGCTCATTACAGATAAACTTATATATATATATATATATATATATATATATATATATATATATATATATATATATATATATATATATATATATATATATATATATATATATATATATATATATATATATATATATATATATATATATATATATATATATATATATATATATATATATATATATATATATATATATATATATATATATATATATATATATATATATATATATATATATATATATATATATATATATATATATATATATATATATATATATATATATAATATAATAAAAAAAAGAATAACATAACAAATAACATATAAGACTAAAAGATAAATTATTACTAACACTAGAAAAAATGTCCTGCAATATTTTTAGAGGCAATATTTTAATTTCTAATTTAAATCTAAAGAAGAACTGAAACAATAATATCTAACAGAAAAAAAATTTGTTCTCTACGAATGAAATGAACCTTAACAATACCAATATTAAAATAGAGGATGCTGGTTCACCTGAATCAAAGAATTTTTATGAGTTCATTTCTTTTACCTTTAATACTCAATAATCTTCTTCTCGAGTTCAACTGAAAATATTAAAGTTTGTTTTATTAAATTAAATCGGTTTCAAGTTGTATAATTATTTCTTATTTGCAAAGTTTTTATATTTGTCGTTAAACTTTGAAATATTTCTGTATTATTGACAGACAGAATATTTTAAATATATATATATATATATATATATATAGATATATATATATATATATATATATATATATATATATATATATATATATATATATATATATATATATATATATATATATATAT
>SEYY01019128.1:142500-150940 GCA_009176605.1 Armadillidium nasatum | reverse complement strand
TAAAGAGCACAGCATTAATCCCTGAAAACTGCTGGAAGAACATCAAACCCATAGATATTAAGAATGGCTTTAAGATGTATGGCTTTTTTAAATCCTTCAATGTTGCCTTGTTCCTCTTTCTTTCTTCCAAAGACTTCCTCATTTCCTCCATTTCAAATGATATACCATCATAGTCATTCCCTAAAAAACTGAAAAATTTTAAAGAAATTTCTGCCTCTTTATCTCTTCCTTTGGAGAGCAAATACAAAGGTGATTCTTTCCCAAAAATCATTAGAATTGAGCAAATACAAGGAAATATGGCGCACACCAAAGCAATCCAACGAAAATTCGTAAAAGCAACTCCCATTAAATAGGCAAAAAGAATCCCAACAGTTAACATAAGTTGAAAACCAACGCCTGAAATGATCAAACTCTTTGTACTCGATCTCTATATATATATATATATATATATATATATATATATATATATATATATATATATATATATATATATATATATATATATATATATATATATATATATATATATATAAATAAATATATATATATATATTTATTATTATATATTATATATATTAAGTTTAATAATACTTTGAAAAAAAGCTTTCAAAAAATATTACCTCTGAAAAATTTTAAAGTAAAAAATTTCTGCCTCTTTATCTCTTCCTTTGGAGAGCAAATACAAAGGTGATTCTTTCCCAAAAATCATTAGAATTGAGCGGTTTGAAATACAAGGAAATATGGCGCACACCAAAGCAATCCAACGAAAATTCGTAAAAAAAAGCAACTCCCATTAAATAGGCAAAAAGAATCCCAACAGTTAACATAAGTTGAAAACCAACGCCTGAAATGATCAAACTCTTTGTACTCAAATTTGGAAATATTTAAAGATCTATATCTGAAATTTTTAATATATATATATATATATATATATATATATATATATATATATATATATATATATATATATATATATATATATATATATATATATATATATATATATATATATATATATATATATATATATATATATATATATTACTTTTAACTTGTAAGTTTATAAAAAAACAAAAACAAACCAAGAGTTCCACGAATGTGTGCTGATGAAAATTCTGCAACATAGGTGTTGACTGTCAGAGAAACAAAACTACCATAGATACCAGTTATCAGTCTTCCAATGACAAGCATTGCAAAGTTTTGAGCCGCAACTGTAAAAAAGAAAAGAAAAAAAATTTTTTAATAGTTATTATACCTTTTAAGCGTTATATGGGTTATATAGCAGTAGTATGTGTGCGTGCATGTGAGAATGATTTAAAAATGTTGTATCTAATCTCTTTCTTTTTCGACCATTTCCTAATGCACTCTTGCTCATTGGATTATGTATAGAAAACTAATACGACTTCTAAAATCGAAAAAAGCTTTGTGTAGTGAAGTGATAATACTCATAATTAACTTGTTTTTTTTTTCCTATTCTTATATAAACAATAAATTTTCCCATTAATCGTCGATATCTTATTAAAGTTCCTTACAAGTCTAGGAATTTATTCATTTATAAATTTTCAGTACTTCACTATTTCTCTCCAAACATCTGATTTTTACCAATCTCAATCACCTTTAGTTTTCTCATCTTTTTTACAATGGAAACCAAACCAAAAAAGCAGAGCATGTTTGTGACTGGTATTTGTACAAAGAAGAATAGAAATAGGATGCCTAACGATATAAATATATGAATCTCCTTAGATGAAACAATATTTTTTTGCTCAGTCTCAAACCAATTTTTGTTCTCCTTTACAAAATGAACAATTAGAAATAATGGACCAGTGAATTAAATTAAAAATAAACAAGCTTCTAAATGAATAAAAAGAAAAATTGACCGTGAAAATTACATGGTTCTACAATAATAATAATAATAATAATAATAATAATAATAATAATAATAATAATAATAATAATAAATAAATAAATATATAAATAAGTAAATAAATAAATATCAACTGGACTGGAAAATAAAAATGAACCAAAAATTTATTTCATAAAAAAAAAAAATACGCATTAGAATAGCAACACTAAAAATAACTTACTTATTAAAATCCAACCAACCAATACCGGGACAATAGAGTAGATTAAGGTTCCTCTCCTTCCAAAGTAATCCATGGCAAATCCAGCCAATGGACAACCAATGGCGGACCCCAAGTTAGATACTGATGAAAACCAACCATTCTGGAATCTGTTGAGGTGTATGCTCGAATCTGTGTTGTTACTGGTGAGAATGAGACCTGCTGGGGACGAATAACCCAAAATGTTTCCCAACGCAAGAGCTCCGATAGTTGCTGAAATATATATATATATATATATATATATATATATATATATATATATATATATATATATATATATATATATATATATATATATATATATATATATATATATATATATATATATATATATATATATATATATATATTATAGAATGGTGTGAACAAAGTTCCGTAAATCTACTAATTGCTTAATAGCAAAGCTCAACTTTATCTTTAGCTTATTAGCAATTTCTCTAACTTTGAAAACCAAATAAGCATATTGTAAATGATTGTTCCTGTTCAGTGGGCATGTTTGCTATATTTAGTCTGCTACACTATTACCTTATACTCTTGCTGACCTCAACAACCTGTTGGAGAAGAATAAAAGTGTTCACAAAGTAATGACACAGGTGAGGATACAGACCTTCACTGACTTTGAGGTCCGCATTCCTGAAGGAATAAGCCCAGATGGTGACTATTATTATCAAGGCCATGTATAAGATCCAGAGGGAGATCAATACCTATCTCCGGAGCTTACAGCCAACTTTAAAATGAAAGTTGCCGTCATGAAGTTAATAACGAACTCCAAAAACCTCAAAAATTACAGTTCACTTGTATACCCGATACCGATAGGCATCACGAAAACGTTTGGGCTCTTCCTACATGATCAGGGGTGCTAGCTTGCCACTGCCTTCCATTTACAGGTTTCACTTGTTCTGGCTGGAGAAAAATAATCGAAGCTAACTCACTCAGCAAAGCGATGAACGACATGAGTACTGCAGTGAAGACAGCTTTAAGTGAGAGCAGTAATTAGAACAAATGCACTACAACCAATGGTGATGAAGATCTTCAGAAGTATCGCTTAATTACAAAGAACACTGAAGATCAAGGCACTAACATTGGAAGACATGATGGAGGTCGGTCAGAAAGAATTTTAACTGACGTCTGATTCCTTACGTGAGGAAGTTCTGATCGACATGTTCATAAGTACATTATGGCTATCCCAACGTGATGAAGTTAAGGGCCAGAGTAGGCGAGGAATCTTGAAGGACAAGAAATCATCTTGTCAGATGTTAACTATTAGAGACAGATGTTCATATAGAGCGACAAAAGCCACGTAGAGGCTTTGGAGAAGGAACTGAAGGTCAAGCAGAAAGCATGAATAAGTTAAATTACGAAAGTTACATGTCCAATATATTTTTAATTTGTAATAATTCTGATTCGTTTAATATCTTTTGCACCTTAACTAAACTGTATGTTTATTTTATTAGTTCATTTATTTACACATTGATCATTGTTTAAGCTATATCGTACTAAAATTTCAGCTATCTTCATGGGTTTTTAAATTAAAAAAAAAAAATTTAAATTAAAAATTACAGGTAATCGTTATCTTCGGCTATTTTTATTTATTATTATTATTATTATTATGTACAGTACATATTATTTTTCAGTCCATATTTCACCAAAAAAATTTTTCCTCCACTTTTGTGCGGTGGCAATAAATCTCCGGTATATATTCCGTCCATTTCGGAGGGCGATAAACCATACGATATTTGCGCAAGCCTAAACCTTTAAGTTTAGTCATTTATTAAGCCATGCTGCTAGTTATTATTATTATTATTATTTTCAATGCGTTATCCAAGTTAACTTTTCAATTTTTGTGCTCACATTACTCTCTCTCTCTCTCTCTCTCTCTCTCTCTATATATATATATATATATATATATATATATATATATATATATATATATATATATATATATATATATATATATATATATATATATATATATATATATATATTGCTGAAGAAAGAATTTTTACGCGAATAACACAACCCCACAAGAAATAAAACAAAAAAAATTAAAACAAAAGCAAGGCTTTCGAAAGGTCAACCGCCTTTCCTCTTTCAGGAATAAAGAACGTGAGTCTGAAAGAGGAAAGACGGTTGTCATGTCTATCTTAGGTATTTATAAATTAAAAAAAAAAAAAAAAATTATATTTATTTTTAAATTTATATTATTATAATATATAATATATATATATATATATATATATATATATATATATATATATATATATATATATATATATATATATATATATATATATATATATATATATATATATATATATATATATATATATATATTGTGTGTGTGTATGCGTACGTACGTGTGTTTTTGTTTAAAAAAGTTAAGTTTCATATTTAGGTATATAATATAATATTTACAAATCCAAAATAAACTATTTTCTTGTTATATTTACAAAAAAAAAAAAAAAAAAAAAAAAAAAGTTAGCTAGCTCAATATTTATAAACAAAGACAAAAAAAAAAGGAAAGGATATCACATGAACAGTATATGCTACACTACGCCAATAAAGGTATACATTAAATAATAATAATAATAATAATAATAATAATAATAATAATAATAATAATAATAATAATAATAATAATAAAAATAATAATAAGTTATAACTATCTTGTAAATAAATTTTATAAACAAAAATTTTGAAAAAAAAAGTCTTTTACACAAATAATCAAAAAAGTTTTATTAAAATAATATTAAGTTGTAACCGCATTTGGGCAAATCGTTTAATATTATAAAATTACTATAAAAAAATAACTCTAATAATAGTAATAATAATAATAATAATAATAATAATAATAATAAAGGGTGTCAGGGCTAGCAACTCAATTCTAGTTTTAGACGTTATATGAAATTATAAGCTCAATTATCTTTATATGAGTAGGAGAAATAAGCGAAATAAGGCAAATTTTTAAGTTAATTTTACTATCAAAGCGAAGTCTATTTCCTAGGAGTAAACGTGGTTATAAATGTCCTACATATTGCTACTGCTAATACTACTACTACTAATAATAATAGGAACTACTTACTACTAATAATAATACACTACTACTGCTACTACTAATAATAGACAACTATTTACTAATAATAATAATACAATAACTACTACTGCTACTAATAATAATAATAGGCAACTATTTACTACTACTATCAATAATAATATAACTAATACTGTTTCTACTACTATGACTAATAATAATACAAATGCTAAACCGTAAAGCAAATAAATCTTATCAAACTAACAAATTCGAATTAAACAATTTTTTTGTCTAAATATCGAAAAGTAAACAACAAATAATCGAATGATCGAAAATAAACAAAACCTCTCTCAACAATAACAAGTTATTACGTGATTTTATTTCTGACATTTATACTCAATAATAATAATAATAATAATAATAATAATAATAATAATAATAATAATAATAATAATAATACATCTCCTAAAATCTTACTTTCCTCATTACATAATGATGGGATAACGACATCACACACACACGCCGCGCATATATATATATATATATATATATATATATATATATATATATATATATATATATATATATATATATATATATATATATATATATATATATATATATATATATATATATATATATATATATATATATATATATATATTAGGATTATACTTTTTTACAACCCCGTGTTCCTGTGACATAAATCGATGAACTTTGATTAAAAAAGTAATGAAAAGGATATTAATTTAAATTTAGTGTTTTGATAATGGTCACCCCCAAACCGAATTATCGATTTCACGAATGATGTAATTGGAGAGTTTATTTCTACAGCATAACATACATAATTAACAATAAATAAGCAAGTACAAACGTACATGTAATAATACAAAATTACATCCATTCAACACGTACGAATATCTCTATAAAACGAAAAATACTGCGGGATGTTTAGCATAATGACAGCATAATATAAAATTATTGTTTTGTTAAGAGAAATAAATCTAAGCTCGAATTTCTCCTTTTCTTTACAGACGTCAGAAAGATCTTGTCGGCATTTGATTATCCGTTCTGCACACTGATTTGTTCTGGGAATGTTCAGTCTCGATGGTTCTAAATTCCAAAAATTTTCACAGCGAGTTTAATGCTTTTTTTGTGAGCCTGCAAGAAGCTGCATAGCTTCCAATAATCATCTGAATTGTACATTTGATCAGTAAGGCTAATAGTTCACCAAACTGTAAGAGATTAATCTACATATTGAGTAGCGAGTCTTTTCTCTTTGTTAGAATATAAATGCCAAAACAGCTAGTATTGCGCTGGAATTCCATCCTGCATTAACTTACGTACTTGCTGAAACTTCTCTTTAGTAAATCTTTTAGTTTCTCCGAAAAAGCGAATAACTCGAGTTAAATGAAATAGTTATTTCATATCATCAAGCCATTCTGCTGTTTCATTAATAAATTAATCTTGAGCTTTTCCTAGTTCTTTGCAAGTTCTGGGATAAATTGATATTCCATATTGGACGATGTGTTGTTGCCTCCAAGTTCGCCATCCATTACTACGAGAAGCATTCGATCAAGACTATGAAGCTGACAACCAGTGAATTATGGTTCTTCCAGTTTCTTTTGCACAATCTCTGTAATCGACAATCCCATTCCTTCTTACAGTGTTCACATTCGTAGTGTCCTCAACAATTATAATTATACTCTTCCATAAACATTGAAAACAGCTGTTAATTCCTGTGACTAAAGTATCCCAGTTTTTCCATTTGGTAAATCTAGTGCCTCTAACTTAATTTCCTTTGTTCATTCTTCAAAATTAGCACTGACACTCTTGACCATCAAAAAGTTTACCATTAAAATGCAATGACCACTTTTCTAACTGTAGTGTTTCTTCATTTCTTCTTTAACGGCTTCATTAACAGTGGCTTTGTAAATACTAGATTGTGAAAGTGTCTCAGCGTTGACTACTTCCTGAAATAACTGTTGACAAATGGTTGCTGCTGTGGGTTGATAACTTTGTTGATTATTATAATCCAAATATGGTTGCTGTTTTGGTTTTACTATATTTTTCGCTTGTACATATGGATTGCCCATCCGAATATATGGACACCTGATATTCACTCTCAGTCTCCGATTCGATTTCGGAGGTTGACAATGTTGTTTCTGCTGTTTCTGTTGTTGAAGTTAGCTCCAAGTGCAATTTTCTTCTTTTTGAAGGGTGGATCGTTTTGGAACTCTAAGTCTTCCCAGTTGTATACGGGGTATACAAAATCTGTCCTTGGCTTTCAATCTGTAGTTGATATAACCTGCTGTCCTCACTACTGTTTATCTAAACCTTCTTCTACAGTGTTTTCCTAAGCGGCTCCAGGTTTTAATTACAAAGCAGATTTCTTCTACTAAGCTCTCAACTTGCACCCTCTTACAAAACATCTCTGAAAATGTCATTCACAGAAAGAAATCTCAAGAATGGCGTCATTCCATTAATAATAATAATAATAATAATAATAATAATAATAAATTTTTTTTGGAATATGCTGGAGCCGTCACTGAATGTCAAAAGGCCGCGATACTTTGTTGGCAAACCTGAACCAGCAACAATTCATAGGCGAAACAAAGATGCTCAAGGGAAATAATGCTAAATCTTAAATTATAATTTTTTGTGGGAAAGCAAAAACGGCACCGATATTTAAAGTGCAGAACAGAAAAGAATAGTTAATAAGAAACGGTCTGAGCAGGACCTCCAACCAGGATATGGCTAAAAAAAAAAAATAAAAAAAAAAAAAAAAAAAAAAAAAGGCAGACTGAGACTAGAGGACAGCAGTCTCCAGGCAAAAAAGTAGACATGTTAGAATTTAGTATAGAGAAGGTGCAATAATAATAATATATGAATGAATTTTTTATATAGTAATTGCAACTTTTTACAACTGCAAGATCTATTATTAATCACAAAAAGGAAATAAAGAAAAAAAAGATTAAGTAAATAAAACAAAAATACTTAAATAAAGAAAAGAGATAAATGAGAAATCTAAATATTAAAACTAAAGCATAAATATTTTTCTAACACATGTTAAAATTATACATAAGATGCTATTGACTCAATATGACGTTTCACTAGAGAAAAGCTTCTACATTGTCACATAATATCTAAAAATTACTTGAGCCTATAATGCTAACAAAATACTTGCCACATATATCACGTGACACAATATCATACACAAATTACGTACAAACAAATACGGAGCCACAAAATGGGTATAATAAACTTCCTTCTACACATCCTCTCATAA
>SEYY01019128.1:127500-135000 GCA_009176605.1 Armadillidium nasatum | reverse complement strand
CTACCTCTACTTTAATTGAAAATTCTATAGTTTGAAGTATATCTCATTATCGCATATTTAATAGAAATCATTTGGATTTTGACCAGTAATTGTAGATTATATCATTTCCTAAAAGGTTTTAGCAGAATTAGGACAATATTTCTATATAAACAAACATTTCTGAAATTTGCAGAGTAGGGTATGTTATTGGCGTTGACAAGGAGAACCTGTGTTAAATTTTTTTGTTATATTAAGATTACAGCAAGTCATTTGAAAACAAAACATTTTATCTCATCTCCCTACTCCACCAATTGGTTTTCTGTTGTTTGCCCTGATTACTATAACTGACTAATTGAGGTTTATAACTGTGAAAGAGAAATAGTTGGAATAAAAAGCATCATGCACAACTGAATGGTCATAAAAGATAAAAAAGGGTTCTTTGCTTTCCCATGGGCCTATTGCTATTCTTAATCAGTAAAAGTGATTTGGATTTTGAAGTAAAATTTATGATGCCTTTTAACCTTTCTTGAGTTAAATGTTTAGTATGACTATGATAAATTGTTTTTTTCCTTTTATCTTTTTTTTGTGGTCTTATTATAACTATTTCAAATATTTGTTATTTTACCTTAACTTTTAAAATTGTAACTTAAGTAATATTTACTATGATTATAGTTTAAAAGCAAATTCTAAAAGAGTAATACAGTACTTATATTTGAATATATATTTTTATGAGAAATTCTTTTTCAAACTCTTTATTATAATTCCATTGTTACAAATTTTACTCAAAAGGATAGATTCACAGACTATACTTTTAAGTATAATGAATCTTTATCTTAAATGAAACTCATATTAATGTATTTATTATAACTATGTAAACAATATTTGATTTTCTTATATATCTAAATCAAAACCTCAAAATTAGGTTACTAATTTTAAATTCCCAATCTCTTTCAGTGACAATAGATTTTATTTTTTCTTTCAAGTAGCAATTTCTTTAAAATCCTTATTAAATTTACCTAAATTTCTTTTGTTTAGTATTTTTGACTCTAGACCCCTAATACACATAAGAATTATTAATTAGAAATATCTAATCTAACCTATTATTATAGTATTTCGCATATATATATATATATATATATATATATATATATATATATATATATATATATATATATATATATATATATATATATATATATATATATCCTCTGGTGGAAAAGGCAAAAGGCTTTCATGAGAAATAATCATCTTTGAAATATGTATCATTTACAATTTTTGTTAGCAGGTTTGATAATGGATATTCCTAATGATAGTGATGAAGAAAAAGATGCAAAATTTAAAGAATTTGGACCTATCACTCCGGATGATAAAGATCATTCAGGATTTGGAGGTTTTCTCTCATCATTTTTCAGATGGCGTAAATCAAAGTGTAAGTTTTGTTTATGTTTTTGTTGTTATACTAGGCCTCACAAAATTAGATGAAACAGAAAAAATTGCTAGCAAACTGTTAAAATAAAGGTTCAAATCAAAGATCATATATATACAACTGTGCATTCTAAACATTGAAATACCCAGTTGTGTGTGAATTAATCTATAAATTATACTTGATTTGCATGCAATGATTTTCTTGAAAAGGAAATTATTTTAGTTTTATAGTATATCAAAAATATATAGCCTAGTACAATACAGGATCTGATGATTTAAATTCTGTATTTTGATTTATAATCACCTACCATAAATTCAGTTTTTATTTTAACATTCAAACCCTCTAACAATGCTCTTTAACATAAAATTATAAATTTACTTGATTTAAATTGTGTTTCTATTTATTTATTTATAATACTTAGTTTTTCTTGTAATTTATAATACTTGTGTTTTTCTTGTAATTTATAATTTTCAGATGAAGGGGAAAATTCAAATAAGCATCATGAAAATGAATCCTTTAACAATGCTCCATATCCAATTTGGCTTCCGCCCTCTGAAAATACTGCAACTGCTCCTGTAGATTCAGGCTCGTTAACAAATATCAATTCTGAAGCAAATGAATCTGGGGTAATTATGATAATGAATAATTAATTATGTATGCAATTATTAAACCTCATTTTTTCCATAAGAAAATATTGACAAATTTTTTTTGATGCTATAGTTCACAGCATTATTATTATT
Source organism: Armadillidium nasatum (assembly GCA_009176605.1). Taxonomy (NCBI): domain Eukaryota; kingdom Metazoa; phylum Arthropoda; class Malacostraca; order Isopoda; family Armadillidiidae; genus Armadillidium; species Armadillidium nasatum. Next base: position 132,855 of record SEYY01019128.1, on the reverse strand, counting down.
ATTATTATTATTATTATTATTATTATTATTATTAATAGATTTAAAGATTATTATTATCATTATACTGTTTTATTTCTTATCTCAGAAGATATCTCTTATGATATGGATTTGTTTAAAAAAAATTTAATATTTATGTTATCTCATTCAGCAGTATAATCTAATTTAAAATAAAATTTCTGCTCTTTAAATTATTATTATTATTATTATTATTATTATTATTATTATCTATTGAACTTTGGGTGTTTAGGGTGTATGGGTTAGTCTAATAGAGCTTACACAATTAAAGAATTTTATTTTATATTTATATCCCAAAATTAGAAAAAGAAATATCAGTTAGGAAGTGAAACTGTAACAATTTCTTATGAAAGACATTTGCATTACGTACTGAAAAGGATAAAAACCATAGCAGAGGTTAGTAAATTCTTGCCATGCAATTTTCAGTTGGTATATAAATATATCATTTAATGTAGTTTTAAATTTTATTATTATTATTAATTTTTTAGGAGTGGCTTCTTTTGTTATCCTGTCTTATAAATTATGAACTACTATACTCGTACCGTATTGTAATGTCTTAATGACTTTATGATTAACTATCATAAAATAATGTTTACTTTAAATTTAAGCATCATAACAAAATTTTCCAATTTTGATTTCATTTACCTTTAAGGTTATGATATTTTGTACAATTTTATTTGTAAATAAATTTTAAGTACAAGCACTTTGCAGAAAAAAGATTCAGATATGAAAGATCATTGGGTGCCTGATTCTCATCGAAAAGAATGTTATGATTGCTCGGAGAAGTTTACACAGTTAAGGAGAAAACATCACTGTAGAATTTGTGGCCAGATATTTTGTTCGAAATGTTGCAATAAAGTCATCTCTACAAAACCAATGGGATTCAAAGGTAATAAATCCATCTCCACAAAACCAGTGGGATTCAAAGTTAAAATTAAGGGTGTTATAGTTTTGAATACATTGCAGTTTTTACCTTTTGTGTACATAGAACTTAATATCCTCATAATATTTATATTCATGAAATTCATACTTTTGATGCCTATTAATTTGAGAAGTATATCATCAGAATTATTGGTTGAAATATTTTTCAATTTTAAAATGCAAAATTCATAATATCTGTTGCAGGTTGCAACTGTATTCCTTAGTATAACAAGATAAGTATTCATCTAAGAAATAGCTCTAAAAGTAAAAGAATTTATATATAAATGAAAATAATAATAGGAATAGTAATTTCAACTTTCTGATATTTTATAGAACACAATGACATATTTTTACACATATTTGCAAATATGGGTATTTTTTTTTTTTTTAGAAATGCAAAATATATATAAATTCTTGATGACGTAGCGCAAAATCTGTATTTTATTTATACCAAGATAATAGTTATTGACAAAATATTCCTAGTTCCCTACCCTTTGTACTTGCGTTAACATTATTAGCACGACTATAAACAGTGTTTTCTTTTGAGTATTTCTTCTTGGTGAAGAAAAACTAGAAGAGGTAGTCAAAACTTTATTTAAAAATTAAGGATTCAGTGGAGAGAGAGAGAAGTAATTTAAAGACTTATTGCAAAACAATGCCTTAAAAAAAGAAGTAAAATGTATGCAGCTAAGAAGATTTGCAAAGCGAATAATATAAAGCTAGTGGAACTATTGATACAAAAGTCAAATAATATATATATATATATATATATATATATATATATATATATATATATATATATATATATATAATATATATATATATATATATATATATATATATATATATATATATATATATATATATATATATATATATATATATATATATATATAGAGAGAGAGAGAGAGAGATTTTTTTTTTTTTTTTTTTTTTTGAAGGAAAGGTTATTTATTTATTAAAATAATTAATTCATTACTACTTACTACTTTTGCTACAAAATTGATATACTTTAAAGTTTTTGTACTGTTTTATGCAGGTGAATTGAAGGTTTGTACATACTGTTTTAAAGTCTTTTCCTGCTGTATTAAAACCAACAACTTCGAAGAAGATGTGATGGCAGATATAATTTTGTTGGAAGAGGAATTGCTACCAGTGGTGAACGCTTCAAATCTGCCCAGTGGGGAATTGACAGGTGAACATGAAAGAAGACTTATATTAGAGAAGAGAAAAAGAAGGGGATTTATGGAAGAAAACTATACTGTGAAAAGCAGGTTTGTAATTATCAGTAATAATTTATGGTATATATAGTAATAGAATGTAGATTTGTTGGTTCATGTTGAGATTTTCCTTAAGTAATATTATATATATAATATTACATTGTATATTGATTAAAATTAATTAAATTAAAAATTCTTAATACAAATGTAATAAAATAATACACTATATATATATATATATATATATATATATATATATATATATATATATATATATATATATATATATATATATATATATATATATATATATATATATATATATATATATATATATATATATATATATATATATATATATTCAATGTTTAAATTCCCAATCAAACTTTGGATTCCTCTTTATGATTTTACCTTATGAGTTTTACACGCCACATGAATGTAAAATTGGTCTGATAGTCTCACTACCCGCATCATTATTGTACATTATCCTTATTCTATTCTAGGCTTGATTTTGGTTCCATAATATTATTATTAAATAAACAGAAGCCTTAATGGTATGAGGCATATTCTGTTGTTATTTTATTGGATCTAGTGTGTCAGCATACAGTTGAAATTGTAATAGTACTTGATCACATTTTATTAGAACGAAATAAGTTTCCATTCACCCTTTCAATTTGCTTTGCTTTTTTTTATTTTGTTGAAATTTTATTTGTGAATAAAGGAGGAGTCATAAATCATCATGAGGTTAACATTTTTAAGTAAGATTTAATCTTGAGTTGGTTGAGATCGATTGTAACTTATTGAAACCAAGGGCATAGTAATGTTTGCTTACATGAGGATTGCTTTTAAGTTTGATTTGATTATTTCTGTTTTTAACTAAAATATTGTTTGAATATCTTGATAAAATTTGAAAGGAATTTTGGATTAACTAGTAACCTAGTGTCCTGTGAGATATTTTTTTTGGAGTATATTATTAATGCTTAAAACATTATTTTTTTTATAGTTCACATCTCACGGGCATTGCCCTACTCGAGGAGAGGAACTTTTCTTGGTGGATTATACCTAAGATACGCATGCGGGATCAAACCGGCTCCCTCAACCACGTAGAGTCAATCACTCTACCGATATTCCACGGTTAACGGCAATTTTGCACTATTTTATTATCCTTTTAGTCATTGTTTTGAAGGTATGAGATTTTTTTTTTTACTGGGAGAATGCGTAACAGAAGTAGTGTCAAACGATTGTATTTAAACATTGTTAATAGAATTTATAATGTAATATTGTCAGAATCTTTTGTTTGTAATTAGAGAGTTGTTCAAGGGTTTGTGTCGATTTTGTTAGACTTGTTTAGTTTAGAAAAGTCGTTGGTTTGTGTACTCTTTGGAATATCAATAATAAAATTCACAACGATGTTGCACAAAGAATGAATTTGAAATACATTTTTCAGTTAAATTTTGTTAAGTAAAAAGGTGAATTCTCATTTTCAGGAGTTTCAATTCTGATTTTACTTCTCGTGTCGACCAAAACGATTTGGATAAAATTGCCTCAGAAAGACAATTATTACTTAAAGATTCTCAACAACTTCAATCTCTTTGGATGTGTATGGTCTCTGGACCCAATAAACTTCATTTAAGTACAAACCGACATCGTCTGAAAGCTTTTTCAGAAACTTTTATTGGTCGTGATTTTGTCCAGTGGATGGTAGATAATGACAAAGCCTCGTGCAGGTATGGATTTCATTTTGCACTTATATATAAATATTTTAACTCTTTATTTTAAATAATTTTCCATTTTTGTGTGTCACAGACAGTCAGCGATTGCAATTGGCCAAGCGTTGCTCGAAGCTGGTTTTATCTTTTGTGTTTCCCAACAAGAGCAGCAGTTTTCGGATGAACATGTTTTGTACACTGCTCTTAAACCACACGATTTCAAGGAAAAAACGACGGCACCTCAGTCCATGTCTGTTACACATGACATGGGACAGGAGCCACTTTGGCTGAAGCAGATTTCTTCTCAAGTAGAAAGTATGATGCTGTTTACGGTTTTAAAAACTGTTAATATATGTCTTCTATTCAGATAATTTGTTGCATTTGAAAATTTAGCATTCTTTGTAACGTAAGAGCTTAAAATGTTCATTTTACTTTTTTTTATTTAATTGAGTGTGGAATTAGAATATTTTACTATTTTCTATTTTAGGTGATAATATTTTGCCTTCAAAAGCAGCCTTTACCAATGCACCTTTTGACTCTCTTCAAAATGTTTCTGCTTCGTCTTCCAATTATTCTCTAGATCTAAACGTTAAGGAAAATGTGGTTTCTCTTAAGCATCCTGGTAGAAGAAAAGGGTAAAATTTTTATTTGATTAAGGAAAATAAATGTATTATCATTAATATTTTTTAGTTATATAATATTTGTAATTAATTAATTTTGTCTTGAATCATTTTTTGGAAATATTGCCTTATTTTTTATATTGATATGTAAAACATTTTGATATTGATATTTTATTTCTTGCAGTGTAACTGATAATGAAACGGAGACTGATATGGCCAGGGGTTTAGAAACTTCAGTATCAGCTGTGTTAAATGATACAATTTATTCATTCTCTTCAGAACAGCAATCTTCTGGCACAGTTATGACTGAGGAGGTCTTAGAGGTTCGCTTTATCTTTTTGTTAAAGTACTTGACAGTTCGAATTTATTTAAACGTTTTTGTCTGAAAAACATTATGTTCCTTAGCTTAAGAGAATCTATGATGACTTGTTTACAGAATTGTAAAGAAGAGTTAGAGGTATAGAGCCTGTTTTGTGAGAAGTTTTAATTGTGGTTTTTAAGAATTATATTTTCGAAAAGTGATCTAATAATCTATTTGAGATCAAATTTACTTAGATTAGGAATTATTTATCGATTTTAAAGAAGCAATGTTAGCATTATATAGATAATATTTTACCGATTTTTTAAAGTTTAAAGTTATTTTCTGACCAAATGGATTAGGGAGTATGTAGAGAACCAAGTTTTATAGTAAAATATTCACTTCAGCTCAAGTGTCTTTCTCTATACTCGATCCTGTCGCTGATATGGGTTTCGAAACCAGAGACGGCTGGATATTTTGTGCTTGAGGCTGTTGGAGAGAATGTGTTTTGTATGGTGGTAAGAATGTTTTGTTCTATATGTTGATTATATTTGTGGTGATTTGTGATTATT
>SEYY01019128.1:72500-125000 GCA_009176605.1 Armadillidium nasatum | reverse complement strand
GGGTCAAAGTTGTAAAGGTGGTAAATTTGTTTTGCGTGCTACAACTTTTATTTCTGACTCTGAAATTTTTAGAGTTGTCCAGATCATTTGCCGTATTTTAAAATTGCTCAGAACACTTGCATTTTAAAGTTGCTCAGACCACTGGCTCCATTTTAAAATTGCTCCGGCTCTTGTTCCATTACATAGTCCTTTATTTAGGTACAGAAATATTTCTTGCCTAGGCTCCAACCATAAAAAAAATTTTTTTTTTCTTTTTGATCCATCTCTGGTTCCACCAAAATCTTACTTTAACTACGTAACCATGATTGGAATGTTCTCGCATTAATGGTCTCATATTTATGATGATATATCAAAAACAGATATACTTTAATTATATATTTATGATCTTGTGTTGATATGATGATGTGTACCTAATTTCTAATTTTGCAGAATGCTGATGTTACTGTTGTAATGAACGTGAAGACTTCAGTTATAGATCGAATTGCCAGATGTACTCAAGCTCAGGTTGGTTTTGTTGTAAAATTTAAGTAATCTTTCTTTACTTGGCTTATTTTTTTATTTTTTCTTATTAGTGAAATTTGTTGCTTTAAGTTTATTAGCTAATTATTATAAGTAAAAGGAGAACTATTATTTTTTTTATTTAAAAAATTGAAATGAACTTGGAAGCGTCAAAATTTTTTATTTTATGCTGTTGCATTTATAAAATTCTGTTACCCGCAATTGTAATGCAATTTGGTAAATTAAGCATCTGAAATTGCACAAATAACCCAACGTCTATGAGTACAAAAAAAACAAAACAAAAAGACAAAATTACATTCGTATCTTAACCCATGACTTTATAAATTCTCTTCTGATACTTCTCTACTTTCCAGTTTAATAGTGAAACAAATCGACACTTTTGACTGAATTTTTTTTGTTCTGACAAATTAGTATATATTTTATTTTTGTTAGAGGATAACATATTTTCCTTTTCATTTTTTTAGGTTATTCCATGTGTGGATGCACTTGCAGCAAATCCAGGTGCGAAGGAGCTACCTATCAAACCATTAGGAATGTGCCATTCTTTCTACATTCGTTCCTTTGGGTCCTATAATACCAAACATCTTATGTTTTTTGATGGTTGCGCCACTCATCTAGGTTGTACAGTTATTCTTCGTGGCGCACCAAATAGGGAACTTAAAGGAGTAAAGAGAGTGATGTCTTTTATGATATTTGCATTATATAATTGGAAACTTGAAAAAGCTTATATGATGGACATATTTGCTTCTGTCACATCTTTGAAAACGACCACTGCTTTATCCTTTGAATGTAAAAGTCCTGTAAAAGAAAAAATTGAATGCAAAGAAAATACTGAAGAAGCTACTATAGATACAGGAGTGATAGATAACTCAGAGAGTCCATTAAGTGGAGGGAAAAGTGAAAAACTGTCATTTCCATTACACTCGACACCAAATAAAATAACTGAAGCAAATTTGGTTTCTGACAAAAGTGATCCACTTCAATCTTATTTAAGTTCATCACCTTTGGATAAACCTGAAGAATCTAAAAATGAGTTGCTAATGACGCAGAATGATGTGATCCCATTTTCTTATGCTCTTGAAAGAAATATTCTTACAATTTCTCCTTATATCGAATTTATTCTTCCTTATTTGGAATCCGATAAAGGGAAAAAATCTCCCTTAAGGCGATTCTTTAATAACCAAATGTATTTTTCTAACTCTTTGATTCCTAATAAACCAAAGAAAACTGAATATAATGATTCTCCTTCAAAGAGAGAAGATAATCCTAATGTAATCTTTAAGCCTAGTCATTATTTTGTTACTGCAACTTTAACGAAACCTGCCTCAGATGCATCTGTTCAAGCTGCTTTAGCGGATTTCAGGGCCAGAGGGGGAACTATTCAAAATGTTTGTAGATGTTCGTCAAAAACAAATGACGATGAAGTGAAACTGAGTGTTCGTGAAGAAATTAAGAAATTAGAAGGTAAACCTCTTTTTTTTCTGAATCTTACGGGATTTCTTTCCCCTGATATGTGAGCTCTAATCTGTTTTCGCCAGAGCTATTATTAAATGTATTATGACAGAAGTTAGTAATTTTGACTCGTCTGTTAATTATAGTACATGTCTTTCTATTCTATGTATTTTCTAATTTAATATTATTTGACTTGTTTTATTAGTTGAGATTGAAGAGAAGAAGAGAAGAGAAAACCTAAAAAAGTTTTACTTCACTGAAGAAGGAAAAATTGATGCACTCCATCCATTTAATCATCAAAGAATTTCTGTTTTATTTTCAAGTTTTTCGCAATCTTTTCATTTTAATTCGACATTCTGCGTAACACCCAGGTTTGAAATTTTGTTTTATTATTTATATTTATTTATATTTTCATCCTCTTAACGAATTTTTAATCTTTTCTATATAGTATTTCAAACGAATGTTAAAATAAGTTTTAGAATATTTTTTTTAAAGAACTTGAAAAGTTAATTGTCTGGAAGTTTGTTTTTAGGTTTATTTGAAATTTAAATTTGAAAGAAATTTTTTATCTTTAATTATTAGGTACGTAGTCTGTATAACTTGATGATGTTAATGTCTTATTTAACAATTGCAGTGTCCTAACAATGGATTTTTATGGGAGAAATGATATAAATTTGGGTGCTTTTCTTGAGCGTTACTGCTTCAATTCTACCTATAAATGCCTCTCGGCAATATGCACAGCACCATTTTTGCATCACGTTCGTAAGTTTGTGCATGGAAGTGGGTGCATTGAAATTTTGCTGCGTCAGATGGAGAGTTCTCTTGATGAAATGGATTCCACAACTATTTATATGTGGAGTTGGTGCAAACTATGTCGACAAGTATGTTTTATAATATTGTTGTAGTTTTGAGAGTTTAGTTTAGTCTTACGTGGAGCCGGTGTAAATTAAATACAGATTTTATTACTCCTCTGAATTTCCTAATTTTTAAATAATTTTTGAAATTTACTATTACTGTTTCCATTGATGCTAATCATTACCTTTTGTTTTATTTTAATGGGAAGGTTTCCCCAGTAGTTCCAATGTCATCTGATACATGGACATTCTCATTCGCCAAATATCTTGAGTTTCGTTTTCAAGAATCGAAGATCAATCGGAGAGGTGCACCAGGGTGTTGTCATTCAATTCATCGGGACCATTTTCATTATTTTGGACAAAAAGATTTGGTGGCCGTTTTCAAGTAATTTTACTATCTCTATCCTTTGTTTGTTTATATTTAATCGGTGTTATTATTATTATTATTATTATTATTATTATTATTATTATTATTATTATTATTATTTTATTATTATTATTATATATATATATATATTATATATATAATATTATTATATATATATATATATATATATATATATATATATATATATATATATATATATATATATATATATATATATATATATATATATATATATATATATATATATATATATATATATATATATATATATATATATATATATATATATATATATATATATATATATATGGAGACGATTAAGGATTTTTTGACGATGGACAATGACGATTGTAATAATTTGATGATGATAATAAAACTGAAAAAGTATATTTCAAAAATTTTCATTATTTTAATAAATTAATCAGTTTTATAATAAGCTAGAATTAAATTATCTTTTCTTTATTCTTTATTCAAACGTGTAAATAATGTAATTTTAATATATAGTATAATAGTATCTTAAGAACATTGATTTTAAAAAATTTAATATGTGAGAACATGGAGAGACATGCAAAATTCTAGTACTTTAAATTTAGAGCTCTTAAATTGCGATGCAGAAACAATCTTTTCTCCATTACTGGGCCCTCTTGGGTAATTTTGATTTGTATATTTGACCCCCACTACTAAACAGCCTTTCACTCGCATCAGAACAGGGGTTTTCAATGTTTTGAGGTTCGTTCCCCCTTTTTATATTATTGTATGAGGTCACGCCCCCTCACACGTCTATTCTTACATATATATATATATATATATATATATATATATATATATATATATATATATATATATATATATATATATATATATATATATATATATATATATATATATATATATACTGTGATTTAAATATTGTGTTAACTGGCCAACTTCAGTCTTGTTTTATAATTATATTTTATCTTTATTGCACAAATTAATGAGAGGGGTTGTACCGTTTGTCTTTGACAATTTCTTTAATATTTGATGTTATTTGTAATAATGCTCATCTCAAATCACTCTTTACATCAAGTCTTGCTTGATATTTTGATTTGACGTAAGCAAGTATAAAAAATCCAGACTCACAGAGGTACCTGGAGGAAAGTTGCTCCAACAATCTCTGAGCTTCCACAGTAACTTGTAGTTACTTAGGTAGATAGCTCAACCAGAAGTCATCAGTCGTCAGATCTGGATATTTTGCTCTTGCTTGGGAATCACATTTAAGCTCGATGAAATGCTCTTGAAGGGGATCTGGAAGAATGTCCATATCGATGTTGATGAGACCTCGTGCCAACTTAAATTGCCAACTTTCAGAAGAAATATCTGGAAAATCCTTTTCTAATTCGTCCTTCAGGGATACCAGCTGTTCTATAATTGGGATTTTTATTTCATTTAAAAAAATTTCTTTTTTTTCACAGTTTAGCACGCTTCCCCTGAAATTCTCTCACACCTCCCTAAGAGGGCTCACATCCCATACTGAGAACCTCTGCAATAGAAGGTGGGACAGAGAAATACTAATAAGCTGAAATATGTAGATTAATCGTCAAAATAATTGGAAGAAAATTGACGATGACGATTGAGGAAAAATATGCCGATTTTGCCAATAACAATTAATCGTCCCATCACTAATATATATATATATTATATATATATATATATATATATATATATATATATATATATATATATATATATATATATATATATATATATATATATATATATATATATATCACAGATACATATCAATACCTACTAGAGAACTTGTTATTCCTCCATCTGAAATTGAATATGTTCCCAATCCTGTCCAACCATCTGTAATTGTAGAAATGATTAAATCGATCGCTATACAGGTAATGTATATTACAAATGTTTGATAGTTTTGGTCAGTTCCCTTTACTTTTAACTGTTTGTTTAACACTTTAAAGCAAAGTCGTCAAGTCATTTCATAGGTTTTGTTGAGTTATTTCAATGTGAGTGGAAAGTCCTTACAGTATTTTGTGGACTTAAAGTCTTTGTTTAATTGGTGAGCAAAAAATGCAGTCAGTCAATTCTTTGAAAATTAGTTATGTCAGAGTTGTCGTACAGTTACGGTAAGGTTAAAGATATTTAATTTACTTTTTCCTAAATTTGGGATAAAAAGTGAGAGAGAACATGAATTTTCAGCTGTTAAGAATGAAGACATAAAGAAAGGTATTTGAAAAATACTTGCTTTGTGTATCATGCCACGATAAGCAGGATTATTATTTATCATTAATGTTATCAAAGAATAAATAAATGATGAAATTCTGAATAATATTCTATAAAAGATTATTATTTATTATCAATGTTATCGAAGAATAAATAAATAATATTGCTGTGCTGTATGAGATTCGATGACGATGGCGTAATTTGAAACAATTTCAATCTGTCATTGGTCAATTGATTTAAATCTGCTGACGTCACTTCTGCGTTTCTTCATTTATTTCAATTTGGAAAGAAGTAACTTACGTCATATTTTATGGCAGGGAAAACTTCCATTCGATTTCATAACTTATTATATCTATACTTTGGTATGACATAATTTTATAGTGGTCCGAAATATCGAAAATTGTTACTGGATTTCGTATCCTTTAACTTTTTTATAGTTAATGGAAGTTCAAGTACAATACTTTGAAGATTAACTTAAAAATGAGTATCATGACGTGGAAAGTTGTATTTATGGGATTAAATGATTAAATTAAAAGTTGTTTAAGAACGTCAAAATGTTCTGATTGAATAAAGTACTTTGAGTATAATTTTATTGTTAATTAAATTTTTTTTAGTGTTTGCTAAGGACAGACAATTGTAGAAAGTAGACAGAGTTTCTGGATGCATGACAGTATTTACCATTTCTTAAACGAGTCTTGTTTTATTAAAATGTTCATGTTCAATAAAAAAGGATGGCATAGAGGAAGGGGAACATACAGACGCTGGTGACAAATGCAAATGTAAGTTATGTTCTTATAAAAACAATGGAAATAGGATTGAAGGTTCTAGAGAAGGCCGTAAAAGTGAAAGTGAATTAAAAAGTAGGATTAGATTAGATTATTTTAAAAAATTATGTTAGCTTAATAAGCTTTAATTAATCAGCTTTGCCTGTGCAACATCAGTAAGAATTATCATCGCATAAAAAATTTGAATCACAGAAGAGGCTCATTAGAAATAATTATGGAGGAAGTGGAAGCTAGGTAGAAGAATAGAGATGAGAAGAGAAATAATGTTTTCTCCTAGTTCTGAAGAAAAGGAGTTTGGAGAGATAATAAGGATGCTTAATGAACTTCAATTTTAAAAAAAATTAATTAAATGAATGGAAGGAGAAAAGTTTAGGAAAAGCTGAAGCTCATTCATGGCTGGAAGAGACAAAATTTTTAAATTTAAATTTAAATTGACAACTTCAGTGGAAGAATAAAGAAAATTAGCCATAATTATTGCCAGCTCTCTTATGTATAAATGAAGCTTCTGCGCTTGAACGGTTATTTCTACTTTATAATATGCAAACGTCATTCTGTTTAGGCAATTATTTTAAGGTTGGATTTTTTTTCATGATCAATCCTTCTGATTTTTACCTACATTTATTTATTTATTTATTTTTTTTCGTGTATGTGGTATTTATTGTATTTTAAATATACCTTTAATACCATTCTATTTAATAGGGTTACGGAGTATTTTCCTCGATTGTCGATCGTTTGTCTACAATTTCTGAAGAAATTGGTCAGAGATGGGATCCTCTTTTAGAGTCAGTTGCAACTCATCACCAGAAGCAGAAACAAATTTTTAGAGAAAGCATTGAGAAAATTCAAGTAAGGATATTATTATTATTATTATTATTATTATTATTATTATTATTATTATTATTATTATTATAGTAGTAGTAGAGTGTATTTATATTTTGGGAATTATTAAACCTCTGATTGTTTTTGAACTTGTATTGAAGTAGTTAATGATAGCATTCCATAACTTTACCTCTAGGGATTTTATTTAATACTTTAGATTGTTCTAAATATAATTTCTTCTCATAGCTCTTCTCATTTACCCTCATTTATACTTTGTTTCATGCTACGAAAAAAATATCCCACTAAGTATTCTAATTTAGCATAATTTATACCACCAACTGCAGCAGGAAAAACTTTATCAACTGCTTGGAACTGACAACCTAGTAATGTTGCTGAAAAGTTATTTTGAAATTACAACCTCTGACCTTAAATCTTTCTAGACAAGAGTCTTTGTTTACTATTTTTTTTTTTTTTTTTTTTTTTTTTTTTTGAGATCTTTACCCAATTGCAGGAGAACTCTATTGTGAGAAGTATTATTTGGTAAATTCCTTTAATAACTTTTGATAAAATTACAAGCAATTAAGAATTGTATTCTCTTTAGCTAGCGATAAGTTCACTAAGACTAAATCATTTTAAACCGTTTTCTGGTTTTATCGAAAGGATATATAACTTTAATGAAAATTCTACTGCATATATATATATATATATATATATATATATATATATATATATATATATATATATATATATATATATATATATATATATATATATATATATATATATATATATATATATATATATATATATATATAATTGCTATTAGAGGAATTGTAGTCCAAGAGATGTTTGGCATCATTTCTGCTAGTTACAAACGTACATAACTAGGGTTTTATTAACATTGATTATCCATAGTTGTAAAATACTTCTTTTAAAACATTTTTTTTTTACTTAACATGGATGTTTTAAATGTTTTCATTTTAAGTGATTTCTTTACCTCGGCATTTTCTTTATGTTACGTTACGTTTCATCACGGTTTGTTCATACATGATCAAACACAGACCAAGTGCAAATGAGATATATCTTGACTCATTTTCGCTTATATCTTCTTCTTAAAGTCAAAATTTACATTTTTACTATATTTTATTTCCTTTTTTTTTTCTTTATTTTTATATTTATTTATTTATTTTTCATAATTTAAAGAACACTCTGGAAGATCCCATTTGATCTATTTTGGGAATTTTAAGGATTTCAAGAATCTGTTTTATCGAAAGGAAATATAACTTTATAAAAATTCTACTGATATATATATATATATATATATATATATATATATATATATATATATATATATATATATATATATATATATATATATATATATATATATATATATATATATATATATATATATATATATATATATATATATATATAGCTGCAATTGACATCACCTACGCTTGAAAAACGACGATGTAATCAAGAGGCTTTAAAGTTTGATAAGGATTTGGCAAATATCTTAAATGAAATATCAGATCAAATTGTCCTTCTGAAAGGACAGATAGTTCAAGTAGTTCAAGATTGGAATAGTAAGGTATATATATATATATATATATATATATATATATATATATATATATATATATATATATATATATATATATATATATATATATATATATATATATATATATATATATATATCTTGAAACTTTATCATCCCTCTTTCTATACTTTATTTTTTCTGTGAGCGAAAATTAATTTAATTGGGTGGAATGTTACGCTGGGTTGATTGGCACTATATAACTACACAAAACGCTCGTTGGTAATTGGGTATGGAAACAAACGCAAAAAAATAATACATAAAAAAAACAAATTACATTCGAATTAAAATACAGATACGCCTAATTATGATAATACATATAATGCCATGCGCGCAGTCTTATCACACCTTGTACAGTTGAGTAGAACTTGAATTTTTGTTTAAAAATCTGTTGAGGCTCTTTATAAATAAGTACTCTAAAATTCTTCTGTTAATTAATAGAACAAAGGTTTCAGTATTGAAAAATTGTAACTTATAATAGGGTGGTTTAGATGCAAAGCTTTGTATTGTATTGCGGAAACCTTTTTTGTCATCAATAATTCGTTTCTGGACTAAAAGTCACTAGGTTGTAAGATCCAGACCATAAGTTGGAAGGAAGTTTCCCTATGTAGCAATATTTATAACTTCCATACTTATAACTGTAACACTAGTGTTCGGTTTGAGTTTGTGAAATTGCAAAATTAAAAGTATTGATTTTTGGCGGTTGCTTTGAAGAAATTATTAGGACACCATTATAATGGAAATATTATTAAAGGAAATTTTTTTTTAGTTTATTACAACTGCAGTTTCGTAAAAAAAAATACATATAAATATATATTTTTTTATTTTTTGTAAAAAAAAAAATTCTTTTTCAAAATTAGCAGTATTTATTTTCTTACTTTCTTTATATTTTTAAATAAAGGTTCAAGATCTTTTGAATTTGAGAAAGAAAGACGATAAAGATAAGCAAAGAACAAACTCTGGAAACATATCAAGACCTTCAGGATCTCTGCTCTCATCTACATCTAGTACATTAACAGGTATAGTTTGTTTCAGTATATATATATATATATATATATATATATATATATATATATATATATATATATATATATATATATATATATATATATATATATATATATATATATATATATATATATATATATATATATATATATATAATGGAAAAGCCAATTAGTGACCAACTTGGTACAGCTTGTTAAGGTATTTAAGCATTGTGAATTGTTTGAAACCAACCACATTTACTTTCTTGGCAGTGGAGGGTGATCAGTGTCGTATTTTACTTTTACTGCTAATTCATATATGCATTCAAGTCAATATTTCCAAGCACATTGTGGAATAGGATATTCGGTTATTCGAACTTCTTTACATATATATATTTGTAATAAAAAGAAACATATGAATTTATTTTAAGGGATGTGACCTGTCCTTTAAAAGCTATTCCTCTATATTCTTGTCTTCTTTTACTGTAAGTTTTTTTTTTTTTGGGTACTTTTACCTTTTTAGAGAAACTTTTAATTAAGTTTACCAATCCCTCCATTTAAGCATTGAAAGGAAAGACTTTCTGTTACACTTTAGAAATATATATGTACACTATCTGAAATGAGCAACTTTTTAAGTGATACCTGTCCTTATCTTTTGATGAGTTTGATACATTTATAAGCCTTTTATTTTAACATCTTTTTTATTAATAGCATTTAAAATTTTAGGTTGGAGTCGCTGCAAATATATTTTCAAATTTGTTGCTTTGGTTTATTCACCTTAAACAATCCAGCAAACCGATGTCACCCTATCATCTTACATCATTCAAGAATTAGCAAAATGTTCTTCATTTCTTCAAAAATCGACGACAGGATCGGATCATGTGAGGAGAACTAAAAGCAAGGACGACAGGACTAGCCATCCGGCCTTGTGATTTCTCTGTCAACGGCTTGTAACTACTCCAGAACCAGCATTGGGAACCATTGCTCGGAGAGAAGCGCAATCTTTTGAAGACCCCTGGGAGAGAGTGTTTGGAGGTTGGTTTGAGAACGATGCTGGTCCTACTGAAAGGGTGAAAACCCTACATGAAGAGTCTGGATAGGACTCATAGACCGGCATGGGGACCGGCGAGCCGAAGAACTTGATCTTTTGGAGGGCTCTGGGAGAACTTCTTCAAGCAGATGGGGAAAGATGCTGGTTCCACTGACAGGGTGAAAACCCTTCCTGGGAGAGGATATAGATATAGATAGATAGTTCTTCATTTGTTCCTGTACAACAATTAAGGAACTACTCTAGTTGGAACTTTTTTTTTATTTTTTTTTTTAAATTGAGATTTTTGATTCAAGAACAATTTAGTTAAAGCTTAACTAAATGAACTCAATTTTGTAATTGACATTGATCTGTGACTAAAATGGTATTAATAAAATTTATATTGTGGTAGGGATTAGGACGTTTTCTTAAACTTAGATTCCAGCAGCATTAAAATTTCTCCTGGCACCAACACCATAACCATTACCAAGTCTAGGTCGAATGTCATTTGATGCTGTGACAATTGGTGATAATACGCAACAAAAGATTAAATTTTATTAAGAGTGTTGCTAAGCTGATCTCTCTGTGGTGGAGATAGCATTCTCAAAGTTTGGATCTTTATTGTAGATTATCTTTGATGATTGTATTTTTATTATTATTATTATTATTATTATAATATATAAGTGGTACAGTGGTAAGGTGGTAACCTATAATAAAAGTGGTTCAGTGTGTTGGGATAGGCCTAGCAAGCCACCAACTGATTGCCTTGCCTTGCTCAAGAAACTCATATCTTGTTCGAGACAGCTGACAGGTGCTAGCACCTACAGGAGTATGGTGAATATAATATATATATATATATATATATATATATATATATATATATATATATATATATATATATATATATATATATATATATATATATATATATATATATATATATATATATATTATTATATTATTATTATTATTATTATTATTATTATTATTATTATTATTATTATTATTATTATTATTATTATTATTATTATTATTATTATTATTATTATTATTATATTTCACCACCAATCTTTAAAAGTTCATGAAGCTACCATTTTAAAGCATATGATTCTGCTAAGCCATTCATTCAGTATACTGTTACAGCTTTTAATATTGAAATTTTGGAATATATTTTAAGGTGTTATCAGTTCACACGATAAAAAAAATTAGAATTTATATGTTTATTTTTTTATTTTTATTATTTTTTATTTCACCTCTGGTGGGCAAAGACCAGAGGCATACTAAAATTTCCACCAGAGTTAGGGGAAAAAATCCCACAGGAAATCTACTCAAGCTAAAGGCCGACATAAAGTCAAAGGAACTATAGATAAATGGAGTGTTAAGTCCGGGGTCAGAGAGTTAAACAGAGAAAGGATGAAACTGTGTAGAAGGGTATCATGCGACCTTCTCAATGGAGGGAGTATGCGGCGGGAGAGCTCAGAAGAGCTGTGTCCATTGTAATAGCGATAGTAATAGAGTGACGCAACAATTCGACGGTTAAAAGAGACTGGAGAGAATTAGTGAAAGCGAGTGTCGATAAGACGAAAAGCCCAGACTCCACCTTATTCAATAGAGCTGTATGAGTGGAACCACCCCAAATGTGTGAGGCGTACTGCATAAGTAGCGAACAGCACCCTTATAAAGTAAATGCAACTGGGTTGGAGTGAACAAATTCTGAAGGCGCCACAGAACACCCAACCTCTTAGAAGCTTTTTTAGAAAGAGAAATAATCATCCTTCCAAGAAAGATCATGAGAAAAAAAAAGATATTAATGAGAGATGAAGGTTTTAGTGTTTTTGAAGATGTTATAGTTATGTGAAAGGTTGTGTCGAGTAGAGAGATGGAGAAATAAATTTTTTGAGGCATTGAAAACTACCATGTTTTCTCTGCCTCAATTTTGATATATATATATATATATATATATATATATATATATATATATATATATATATATATATATATATATATATATATATATATATATATATATATATATATATATATATATATATATATATATATATATATATATATAGTACCCTTCATATTATTTTTTTTAAAGGTTCTGTAGAACAGTTGCAGTTATCAAGTAAAGATGAAATATTTAATCATCAAGAAATTTCAGATTCTTCTGATCATACAATTGAAGAGGAGAAAGGAGATGTTTTTCATGAAGAACAAAGGTAATTTGTAATACCTAGTTTACATTTATTTCTTTATATTTTTATTCCTTACTGTTTAATATATTACCCTTTCACGACGTTGTTGGAGAGTGGAGGGGTGATAAAAGATTTTGATTTTATTGTATCGGAAATTGTATTGATTTTTACATGCCATCAGTTATATTTAAATTAGAATTTTTTATTTCTTTAAAAAAAAAAAAAAAAAAAAAAAAAGGAATATTTTTATTCATTTGTGGAAAAAATCTGCTTAAAAAAAAAATGATACTAGGGCTGTGGAATGGAAGCTGGAGAAATGGAGCATCAAAATTTTTGAGAGGAACTGGAGAATTTTATTTTATTTTATATTTTTAGGCAGTATTAAATAATTTTTTTTGGGGTTTGAGTCTGAATCAGAGAAGAAAAATATTTTAATTTAATGTAAAGAAGTTCGTAGCCGAGGCCGTGCTATTTTAAAATGGTGGACCTATAGAGTTAGGTACTTTAAAAATATGAACTAGCAAAAACTTTACTTCTCTGCATCCTGATTGAGACATTGTTCTTACCTTCGATTTTCCGCAATCAGAGTTCATATTAATTTAGTGTCATCTGTTTAAGATATTTAGTTTTAAATAGAGAACCTAAGTCTGAATATTGTAGTCTATTGATTCCTGCCTCATCTGTTTTAATTGTAAGTGAGTAGGTAAAGATTTTCTATAAGGTTTTTGAGAATTGGTAATTTTCCCATTCTTCATTTTAAGAAAAGATAAAGACCCAAGAAATATTAAATGAAAATAAGTTCACTTTAATTTGGCCATGTAAATGTAATTGCTCCACCACCTTTTTTTTTTAGTGTATATGTTAGAATGGTATCTTCAACTTCGCTCTCATATTTAAAAATCATCCCCCAAAGTTATTTTAGTAGCATCGAAGGAACGTCAGTTGCTCATTGTAAGAACACATTTTTGAAAGAATTAATTTTTTTTAGGCATGAAAGTTATTCCCTATTCCTAATTGTTTTGGTTTTTACTTATTCATGAAAAAAACATATATATTTACAGAAATGAATGTAGTACAACCGAAGAGAACAAGACATCTGGAATTGGTAAGTTTATATTTTTTCTTTTATTTTAATTTTAACTCTTGTTTTCGTTTGTTTGTTTCCTGACAAAAAATTTTCAACTGCCCTTATCATTTTGAGAAGTGGTTTATAAATTTGATTGCATTTATAAGAGAAGAAACAATTTTTACGGATTTGTTCATGTGAATCTTAAATTAGAATATTTTCCTTTGGGATCTCATCAAACATGAATTAACTTTTCATAGGTTTCATCACTCTTCTGTGTTCCTTTCTTCGCATGTCTGCTAGAATGTCTTCCTCCTTCCTCTATACTCATGGGTTTTAAATGAAATGTAAATAACTTACTTTACTATGAATTAGTGTATTGGTGCTTATTAAATGTCCTATTGTTTACTTTCTGTTTATCCAGTGATTAGTCTGTCTAATGATTCATTAACTCATAATTTTTTCCCCTTACTGATTAATTGGTACCAATCAAAGTCCTTTATTATAATAATAATAATAATAATAATAATAATAATAATTATAATAATAAAGATTAAACTGTTGCCGTTTTTGTAATTCTTTTTTTATCTCTAATCTTAATGTTTATTTTTATATCTTTATTATAGAAAACAAGAAGGTTGTAGGAACGCAAAGAGAAGAAAAAATTACAGGTAATATAGTGTTATTTTTTCTCAAGTCTACTTGTTTAAGCATGTTAATTTATATTTTAATTTCTTTTATATTTATATATTCTTGTAGTTTATGCTTATAGAAATGCATTCTTTCTTTTATAAAACTTGATTATATATATATATATATATATATATATATATATATATATATATATATATATATATATATATATATATATATATATATATATATATATATATATATATATATATATATATATATATATATATATATCGGGTGTACTAAAAGTGAAAACTCGGAGTTTTCTAGCTATGATTTTCATCCTAATTTTGGAGTTTTCTAGCCATGATTTTCATCCTAAATATATATATAAAATATAAATATAGTCTTTGGGTCTTACTTTTGGTACTCGCTTATATGTTTTTAATTTTTTTCCCTACACTGTAAATAATTGCAAATAGGTGTAGTCAATATTTTATTTCTCTTTACTTATGGAACCTTTTGAAGTCTTTCCTTCTTCTGGTCACTAAAATGTATATAAGTTTTCCTTTTGATCCAAAAAGATCATCGGACTTTGCACAGTTTTGCACAAACCCTTCAGGAGGAAAAGAGTAATATCATTAGCATTTTAGAAGCCTTTAATAATGTTCCTTCATCACCAACATCCTCTGGTCAATCGTGTCGATCTCCAGGTAACTTGCTTAACTGCTTCAGTTCAATTTGTAAATTTAAAAGGGGTATGGGAAGTTAAGCTTGGAAGAGCTTAATGCGGATGAAATGCTTATTATTATTATTATTATTATTATTATTATTATTATTATTATTATTATTATTATTATTATTATTATTATTCATCATCATCCTTGTTTTTATTTTTGCCATTATTGATTCTTAAATTACAGCATAGAGCTTTATTTCATTGTGTTATATTGACAATTTTTTTTTTGTATAGTTTTGATTGCTTGAATTAACTTGTCTTTGTTCGTCTTGTACATTCGATGTATCCGATTATTTATTTTTTTGTTATCGTTTTTGTCTCATGAACACTGAAAGACTGATTCTTTTTCAACCTCTTGTAATGTTGGAGAGGGGAATTTATTTATTTGTTTCTTGTTACAGCAGGAGTTTCATCCCCAACATCTGCCAGATCTGTTTCTTCTTTCTTAAATGATTCGACAGAAAAAGATGTTAGTGGTGGAATACGTGCTGTATTAGGTTCAAAGGAAGTGTCACAAGGAAGTGAATTGATTTCGCGCCATAGACAAAGTAAGTATATTAGATAAATTAATAATAATAGTAATAATAATAAATTAATATTAATAGATACTACCAAGTAATAAATATATATAATACTACTACTACTACTACTACTACCACTTTTGTAAATTAATTGATGGTAAAAGGGATGGGCTTCATGGAGAAACTATCGAATGACATGAAAATAATCTAAGGACGATGGTCAGTGAACGAGGGGAAGAAGTAATAGAAGATACAAAGAAATATCTAATGAAGAATCGATCATTGAAGTAGAATTATAAAACTAATATTCCGAAGGGGAAGATAATTACCACTGATTATGAAAGTATATCGTAAATAGAAAGGCTTGGAGAGCTTGAGACAGTGAATAAGATTAGAAAAGAGAAAAAGGAATGAACAATAAAAGGAATGAACAATTTGGTTTTAGTCTCTAAAGTTTCATAAGAGCCAAAAATTTAGAAATATTTTTTAAAGAATCAAAGAAACAAAATTAAAGATCTTAGGTTGAAAACCGGAGAGAAATGGAAAGGGGTGGGAATATGTTGAATGAGGTAAATTAAATATTTAAAAGAGAAAAATAAGAAAGAAACCGTCAAACAAAGAATTGCCAAATTTAGAAGAACAAAAAGTTTATTTGAGAATAAAATTAAGTATATCTATGATTTAGAGGTTAGTGTTGGTCTATATTAAAAGTTTTGATTTATGTGAATGGACAATTATAACAAACATTTAACTTTCCTATCAGATAAACGAGACTAATAATTTAAAACTAGGTTTGATAGGTCCATAATGAAATGTATCTCAGTAATAATGAATGTTATCAAATTTTTAGTATGAATTTCACTATCTGCAATTAAATATTAGTTTAATCATGTTTTAGTTGGTTACCATAAAGTTTAATGGAGAATAAAAAAAAATAAAAATTTGTTTTTCTTGTTTAATTTTACTCTAAGTAGATATCAGAAAAAAGGAAATTTTATCTATCTATTGTAAATTTGCTTGGATTATTATTTAATTGTGCGATTTTTAAAAGTATTTACATAATACTCTTACATTTCCCTTGAAACTCTGTATATAAGTAATTTTTTCTTAAATTTTTTTTATTGGTAATTAGTGTAAAATTTTTAGAGTTTTTAAGCTGTGAAATAATAGCACATATCATCAGCTTTTATTATTTATTATTTTTTTTTTACCTTACCATGAATTCTTAGTTTATTATAGAGTGAAAGATACAATTCATATATATATATATATATATATATATATATATATATATATATATATATATATATATATATATATATATATATATATATATATATATATATATATATATATATATATATATATATATATATATATATATATATATATATATTTTATTAAAATAGTTTTCGTTTTTCGTCTGCAGTTTCTAGTACTTCGGGAAATGTTCGCTCAGGTCTGGAGCAATTTATTCCTTCTCCATCCAGAGTTGGTCATCATGAACGTTCATTTTCCGATGAGAGTGAAGCAGTAATTGCTAAAGATATATTGGAAAGAATTCCAGAGAAGCGTTATAGTTCCTCTGTTAAAAATATTATATCCACATTGTGGTCCTCGTCAGCTGATCTGATGATCAAGGTAAATGCATATCTATAAAGTTATATTAAATTATCATTAACATTGTAATTTTATTTTCTAGTTTACAATTTCTAAACTAAGAAAATAAAATATCGTAATTTTTATTTTTATTTTTGCTTTTTAATTACTTTTTGGGTTAATATTTTTTTTTCTTTTTATATATATATATATATATATATATATATATATATATATATATATATATATATATATATATATATATATATATATATATATATATATATATATATATATATATATATATATATATATATATATATATATATATATATAAAATGTTGGGTGTTGGCAAATGCGGATGTCTTACTTATTTCATGACTTACCTGCAAAGTAAATTTCAACTTGTATAAATTATTATTAAAATGCAATTAATTTTTTTCTAAAATTAACGTGATAGGAAGTCGGTAATATTCCTTAATGAAGTTTAGAATTATTTATGTTTATTTCAAACCCCAAAACTGTCCAATATATTTAAGAAAGCTGCAAAAACAGTTTCAGAAACCAAAGTTGAATGTAATCGACGATGGAACAGTACTCTAAAAACGCTGCAATGCACGTTGAATGTATTGGAGAGTTTGATCTACTTGCTATGTAAGTTGAAGTCCCGAAAATAAATCAAAGTAAGTTTTGATTTCAAACAAGCAGTAATCGGATCATCTTGGTTGAAGCTCTTTGATGTCAAACGTTCTATTGCTGATGTTATTCCTTTAATGAAATAACTTAAGAACAGTGCTACCTACATCAAAGTATGAAGGGATAATGAATTATGTGTCAAATACAGATGATAAAATTTGAAAAATGTATTGCCGCAAAATGAAAATCATAAAAATAAACTAAACAACAAAATTTGTTTCTTTAGGGGCTAACTAAATTTTCCCAACAATCAATTTTCTGGAGACACCACACAAACTACAGTTTTTTTTTCACCTCATTTCATTTCAAAGTTATTGGAAAATGTTATAGTTGAAAATGAAGAGTTAACGAAAGAGAGTTTGTAACCAACACTTAAGAATTTTAACTGATGCCTTGTAACTGACTTAGTAAATTTGCTTTATCGTCAAGCATTGACGGTGGACAAGAGATTGAAGACAAAAAATAAAATTGGTAAAATAAATGACGTATACTGTATTGTAATGAAAAATCAAGTTTTAAAAACCCTCACGAATCGAGACTGATTAGCGAACTAGCTCTCCGCTATCAAGCTTTCTCTCCCATTAGTGTTCTGATCAAACGCTTTGTTAGTGACTCAAGCTTAGTGTATGTTGAATAATGCAAGAAACTTTGTGGTAAAGAGGCAAAAAAGTTTTATATTTAAATTGTAACTATCCCGTAAAAAGGTTCAAGTATTTTAAACAACTCGCTTTTAAATGCTATATATAAATGTGTGAAGGTTGGGAAAGCAGTTGATAAGATGCTTTATTGCTTCGATCCTCATACTTTATCCTCATTCATATGCTACAAAAAATCCTAGTCTCCTTTACGATTTATTTGTTTCTTTTCGGTATTAGTAATTATAAACACTTCCACCGGACAAGAATTAAAAGTAAGTTATTACGCTTAAATATTAAATGTTTTTACAAATATTTTAAGTAACCACTGATGATTCGTCACATTGGGTCACATCTGCATTTGAAGATGTCAAAGATTTTGCAATATATATATATATATATATATATATATATATATATATATATATATATATATATATATATATATATATATATATATATATATATATATATATATATATATATATATATATATATATATATATATATATATATATATATATATATATTTAAGAGTCCTTTTGATCCTATGGAACATTATAACATATTACCTGAAGTGAAAATTCCCGTTGTTATAAACGACGACGAGCCTTCTTCCATCATTGCTAAAGCTCTCGCCTCTCAGGAATACGAAACTAAATTGCAAATTCTTCAGGTGAAATTAAATGAGCTTCAACAAGGATTGGAAAACAGGTTAATATTTTCATTTTCTTTCTTTTTTTCTTTTTTCTTTTTAGATGAAATTAAATGAGCTTCCAAAAGTAGGGGAAACCAGGCTAATTTTTGTTTTGGGAGGGGAGGGGGGTGGATATTAGATAAGCTTCCAGAAGGAGGGGGAAAACAGGTTAATATATTTTTTGTATGGTTTGCCGTATCACACGGGCATTGCCCTATTCGAGGAGGGGAAACTTTCTTAGTAGTTTCCGTCTAGGATTCCCTTGAGGAACTAAATCAGCGCCTTTAAGCACTTTAGTCTATCACTCTTACCTTTATGTCAAGGTAGCGGCATTTTGTTTTTGATAGTACTCTTATTTATTATATATATTATATATATATATATATATATATATATATATATATATATATATATATATATATATATATATATATATATATATATATATATATATATATATATATATATATATATATATATATATATATTGTAATAAGGAAATGTAAAATAAAATTTTTCATTTAAAATTTCAGTTTTATAAAAGCTATGTCTGTTATAAAATATCCAAAATATTTATTTTCTCAGTAAAGAATATTACGAAATTTATCAGATCCAAACATTAGAAACCAACTGAAAACTCCTTTAGAATATTTTTCACATAAGTTTATTCTATTTAAAATTTAAATATATATTATAAATAATTTTATATAGCTATTTTATAGTGGTAATTTGATTCTGGAAATCGATGAATGTCGTTTATAGTTTTTATTAATTAGACACAATTCTAAGTAATATTTTTAAACCTTTTGTTATATGTATCTTCTATCTTGTTTACTCTTATCCTATAAATGTATTTTGTTATTTCGAATTCTAATTTAGACTTTGTCCTCGTAACCAGAGCAAATGTTTATTTTTTGTAGGGTTAGACAAATCTAGAGCCGGATATGAATTTTTTTTTTTTTTTTTTTTTTTTGTGTGTGTGTAAATTTAAAGGGGGCAAGGGTCGGGGCAATGTAATTCTAAAATGATGTAACTCGAGCCAGAATCAGAGCTGAGCATCTTTAAAATGGTGAAGCTGCAGCGCAGTCGAAATTGGTTATTTTAAAATTATGGAGTTGTAGCTAGAGTTAGAGCCAGCAAAAAAAAACTAAAAAACACTCCGCATATCTGATTTAGACAACTTTGTTCTGTACTGTGTACTCTTTGTGAATCTCATTTGGACAACGGCTCTTGTCCAACATTTTGTGATACATTTGATCCTTTCTCTCCCTCTCTATTTTCTCCACTTTCAAGACTTAAAACTCAATTCAATTTAACTATTAATCTTAAAACCTTAATTCACATTATCAAGTGATTGGTTTAGTATGGGTCTTGGCGCTTTTCCTATAAGGTTATTGTAACATAAAAATACCATTGGTGTTAGTAAAACGAGATTTGAAACCATTCAATTCATATAAATCTTTTAAGTTATTTCTCATTCTTCAAAATTTCAATATCTAACCATTTCAAATACATGTAGCCATAAAACAACGGAGTCTTCGAATTCTTCTCCAACCACTGTGTCAAACACATCTCAAGAGGGAGTTGCAACTAAAGGGAGTGATAGTGACAAGCAATCTTCTCAAAAGGATATGCATATTGACTTGCAGTGGAATGATTCGCATGCTAATTACTACTGCAAAGTAAGTGGTTCTACTATAAGGTGTTATTTTGTTTTTTCATGTTAGTAAGAACAACTGTATTATGTCATAATAAAGTTTTCAATATTATTTCATCTTTGAAATGTTTATAAAGGAGGTTATTATTATTATTATTATTATTAGATTTTATTCGTTGATCAATTTCGTGAACTTCGTCAGTTGATATTTCCTTCAGGGGAAGAATTATTTATCCGATCGTTGTCGAGATGTGTTTCGTGGGACGCTCGTGGTGGAAAGTCTGGCTCTGCCTTTTGTAAAACCGTAGGTACGTAAATTTCTTGTTATTTTTGTGTTTCACGTGTTATACAATGAAAATATTAAATTAAAGGTAGAATAGTTAGCAGTTGTTCCTTGTCTAACATTTTTTTTTTATAAATTGAATATTTTTATTAATTAAAGTGTTTATTTTTTTTTTACCATTAAGAGTTGAATTTTTTTTTTCTTTTTATATCAGTAAGGTTTTCATTGCCTTGAAAATTTTTATTATTTATAGACGACAGATTCGTTTTAAAAGAAATGTCAAGGTTTGAAATCAACTCATTTTTAGAATTTGCTCCAGCATATATTCAATATATCACAAATTGTAATAAGAAAAACATACCTACTGCTTTAACCAGAATCGTTGGTGAGTTAAATCAATTATTTTTGTATTTTTATTTTTTTTCAAGCATTATTATTAGAAGTAGTAGTAGTGTAGTGTACTAGTTATGTAATTTACAATATAAAACAGTAAAAACTATCAGTAAATGAACTGTAGATATCACGTAGGAATAGAAACTTTGAAATATATAAAGCTTAGAGATGAGTTTTGTAAGTAGAGGTATAAAAGGGAATTGATGATATGCCAAAACCTCATAACTTAAATCATGCAAGAGTGTTTGAAAAGAAGACAAAAGGTTAAATAAGAAGGAAAAAACGTTGGTAACTGAATAATAAACATGAATAGGGTAGGGAAAAAACTACTAATTGAAAAACTGAAAAGAATAATATCAAAAGAAAAGTTTCTTCAAACTTAAAAACTAGAAATTAGCAACGTAAAGGAAAAGTTTATTTTACGCATTGGATAATTTACCTTATTAATAAGTCATTTCAGGTATCTCGAATTTCTGGTATGAGGTTTTTAGTTTTTTATTTTTTATTTTCTATTACATTTGAAAAATCTTTTTTTGTTGTAAAATATTAGGGTTTTAGAACCTTAAATTTATTCATTCTCTTTTTAAAATATGTTTATTGTTTCTCTTATAAGGAAAAAGAGAAAGCATTTTTTGTTACATGTCTAGTTTTATGGATTTAAGCTTCCCTGAAAATTTAGATTTATAGAACCTGTATCTTTTAAACTGATTAATTGTTAAATTAATTACAAGAAAATTCCCTTTTCACTTTCTTACGTTACAGGTGTCTACAGAATCGGCTATAAAAATACTCTTACAAATAGAGCGGAGAAGTTTGACTTTCTAGTGATGGAGAATCTCTTTTACCAACGGTCTATTAGCACAAAGTTTGATCTCAAGGGCTCGGAGAGGAACAGGAAAGTTAAATTAACCGGGAAAGAGGTAAATTATGTAAACTATAGTTTCTTTTTATTATTTATGGTAAAATATTGAATGAAAACTTTCTCCCAGTATATTTGGGATATATCTGGACATATATTAATTTTTATTGGTTAGTTTTCTTAAAATATTGATGTTCATGTAGGATGCTATAAGTTGTATGTGTGCTATGGTGATCGTCAGGCATTGGTGTCATTAGTATTTTTTGCTAGTTGTAATCTTGTTCCGCCTCCGACATCTACTCTGGTTCTGAACCCTTTTATTTTTTTAGTAAAATTTTTTTTTTTTTTTTTTTTTTTTTTTTTATAGTTTCATTTCAAAGTCAAAATTTTTTTACCTACCTCCTGCTTCACCCAAAAAAGTTTTTTGTCTTCTGTTGGCTCAGTATCCCTGGTAATCACGGAGCGAACATCCTTCCTTTGCTCAACCAAAATTCGAACTCGGTTTTTTTTTTTTTTCGACTGTAATTGGGTGAAAGCCAATTAACCTCAAAGACAGACGAATTGGGAATAAATCATGTGACCTCGCTTTAATAAAGAGAGTGAAAATAATCATGTTACATAAGTCCCGTTGCTGGGCATAATAGTTTAGTTTTAAATGAGCTTATAAAGCAGCTTTATTTTTTTGTTCATTTTAATTAATAAAGTGATTTGATTTTAAATAAGGAATCTGAAGTTGTTTTGTTGGATGAAAATCTTTTACAAATGGCCTGTTCTTCGCCCTTTTATCTTCGTCCACATGGAAAAGATGTTTTAACACGAGCCATAGTCGAAGACTCCAACTTCCTCTCGCAACAGTTCATTATGGATTATTCCCTCTTGGTCGGCGTTGACGAAGAAAATAATCAACTTGTAGTTGGAATTATAGGTTAGTCTCTTTCCAGAGTTTCTTTACAATTATTAAATTTTCTCTTTTATGATGTTTGATTAGATACATAAAGATTTCGATATGATTATTAAGTTTGAAAAGAAATCTTGTACTAAAAAGAAAGTTTAATTTTTAAATGGTATTACGTAGATATGTGTCTAGAAATAACAAACGACAAAGAATATTGAATTATCAATTCTCAATGTAATATACGTTGAAATCTATGAAATTTGTAATAATAATAATAATATAATAATAATATATATATATAATAATAATAATAATAATAGGATAAATTTGTTAGGTTATTTTGTTAAAGTAAAAAAAAAATTTTTTAGGTTACATATATTTATATATGTTTTATATATATATTGTATTATATATATGATTATATATATATATATATATATATATATATATATATATATATATATATATATATATATATATATATATATATATATATATATATATATATATATATATATATATATATATATATATATATATATATATATATATATATATATATATATATATATATATATATATATATATATATATATATATATATATATATATATATATATATATATATATATATATATATATATATATATATATATATATATATATATATATATATATATATATATATATATATATATATATATATATATATATATATATATATATATATATATATATATATATATATATATATATATATATATATATATATATATATATATATATATATATATATATATATATATATATCAGATTACATAAGAACTTTTACGTGGGACAAAAAACTTGAGACGATAATAAAAGGAAGTAGATTGGCTGGAGGAGCTGGAAAGTCCCCAACGATCCTTTCCCCGGATTCTTATCGAAATCGGTTTTGTCTTGCAATGGAAAGCTACTTCGTTTTGGCCCCCGATCGATGGACCAGTTTGGAAGAGGGGGTCAGTCTTTCGGAATAAGAGATTAGTTTTGGCCCCAGATCGATAGAGCAGTTTGGAAGAGGGATTAGTCTTTCGAAATAAGACTTTAGCTTTGTTCTTGGCGTTTAGGCCGACGGTTGATGGACCAGTTGGAAGAGGGGATCTGTCTCTCGGAATGAGACATTAGTTTTGTTCTTAGCAAGAATAAAGAATAATTATGTGAGTTCGTTCTTTGCTTAGGAATGAAGATATGATTTGGTTCTTGGTGAAATGATAATGAATATGGAGCTGGTATAGTTCTTTAAACTTGTGATTTAATGATATCCTTGTTTTAAAGTTTTTTTTTTTTTTTCATCTTTTTTTGCGGGATCAATTATTTTTCCGTACTTGAAATCCTTTATTGTAGACCAAAGTAAATTATTCTTTTTTATATTCATATACATATATATATTTTTATATCAAATGCTTTTAAACCCTTTCAAAGTGGTAGTAATATATATTTGTTGTTGTCTTTATTTATAAACTAAATGTGATGCTTTTATTAAATACCAAATAAATTTAAGTAACAAATAAATTGTGATACTTTCGGTACAAGTTTATTAATTTTAATGCCTTTTGCAGCGTTCCCATTGGAGTTTTAATTGGATATTTTTATATCTTTTTTTTTTTTTTAATTCTTATAATAAAATTATATTACATTCTGAAATTACATTATTAAATGTTCATATGTGATACTAAGTCTAAATCTTTCTTTTACTTACGTTTTTTAATTGAGCATTTTTTACATACAGTATTATGTTTAAATCGTTTAAATATTTAATTATTCTAGGGTATTATTATTAAAATAGGGTGTTATATATTTTTTTAAAAAAATATAGAATGAATTGTGATCACAAACATTTGTAGTACAGTAAGTGTTACTTGTTAATAAATGGTAAAAATTTTTGAAATAAAAAATACAAACAGAAATGAGTGTTTCATTAAGAACATCTTATCATCTGTATTGGGGTTATTTGGTGATAAAGTTAGTCTGGTTTTCAGTTGTAATGTAATCGGAATACAGCTCTAATTTCCAGTGTTTTAGATACTGGATTTCGGATTTCGATTCCAACTATTTAGGTTCACGTGATTCCAATTCTAATTCACCAGGAATTCACTATTCTATGATTTCTGGGATCTAATTTTGATCTCAAGCCCTGGTGATATAACCTTCCGTGATTGCATGAACGGAAATATGAAATTATTTTAAACATTTGCTTGATGCCTCG
Source organism: Armadillidium nasatum (assembly GCA_009176605.1). NCBI lineage: Eukaryota > Metazoa > Arthropoda > Malacostraca > Isopoda > Armadillidiidae > Armadillidium > Armadillidium nasatum. The sequence continues at coordinate 99,228 of SEYY01019128.1, read as the reverse complement.
ATAAACATTTCTTGTGTGCACATTTTTTTTTTTTTTTTTTTTTTTATAATTGTCTTTGAATTTTTGCAGCTTGTCATTTAAGAACAATAATATTGTGGTCTTTACACTATCATCAAGAATTAACCATAGGTCATTTATTATTTTAGTAAACAAATTAACATGGGGGAATTTTGCACTTTACTAAAACAGTGGTTAACCTAGCTTAAAATTTAAAGGTAGTAAGTAACCTTGTCCCCAGAACATTCGACAACCCTACTTCCTATTAAATTGGTAAGGTTAAACTCATGCGTACGAGTTTTCCACTTCAGTAATATAAATTGCGGCAGTTATTAAAATTAGCGTAAAATTTTCAGTTAAAATAATACCAGCACTTGACTAGTATTGCTAAATAACAAACGCATTTTAATCATCATACAGAATCATTTGGTCCTTAAAAAAATGTTGTAAAAGTGAACTTGATAAAATCGGTTAAGTAATCAATAAAAAGTATGCCCTGCTTGCGTTCCAAATCATTACATTCTACTCCCTTGAGAAGTTAAAATTGTCTGAGGTAATTCAAGTGTCATATACTAAAATATGTCTTCCTATTCGTGTTTAGTTATCTGGAATAAAAGTTTGTTTCGGCTGAAAGGGTCTTCTCCGAGCATCTCTGGTAGACTAATGGGACTTGTGGAAAGCAAATTTTGAAATATTTTTCATCAGCTTTATTTCCGGTTTAAAGTGAAGTATGCAAGTTTTACTTTTACGTTTCCCAATCATTATTTATATGTAATAGTTTCTGACGTAATTCTCCCAGATCATTTTTCATATATTTTTGACTTAAAAAGTTTTGTTTGTAGTTTTATCAAATTGCTAATGAATATCTCGAAATAGTTATGTTAGAATTTCTCAATTTCGATAAATGTAAATGGTAGGACCTTTCAAATACCTGAGTTTCACTCAAGATTAGAGATGTGTTAAATAAATGAGAGGAGGTATTCAACAGAATGATGAATTTAGAAAAAAAAATCAAATAATGCCTTTTGCAGCTTGATGTTGATGTGAAAAGAGACTGATCCCACACTATAAAACACCATAAGATCGGTGATGGAGCCTGTCTCACCACCAAAGAGAGAGTCTACTCTTAAAACTTTGGTGGAAGGGTGAGAAGGAAAACAGTTTATGATTCCTGTTCTTAAAAAGTTCCAAATTTTAACAGTTATAATTTTAACATGTCACAAGTCTTAACAATGTATGAGTTGTTCAATTCATAATTTTGAATAAAAGGCTATATATATATATATATATATATATATATATATATATATATATATATATATATATATATATATATATATATATATATATATATATATATATATATATATATATATATATATATATATATATATATATATTGACCTTTGTTTATTGCACCTATTTAGAAATATAATGCAGCAAGCGATTTTATCTCTGTTATCATTTTTTATCTTATCTAAAACTTTGTAACATTTACTACGTGAAAACAACAATAAAGTAAAATGAAATATGTTAGTTTTCCAAAGGAAAATCCAAAGTTGTTTACTTGAAAAACAACGGTGTGGTAGTATATATATATATATATATATATATATATATATATATATATATATATATATATATATATATATATATATATATATATATATATATATATATATATATATATATATATATATATATATATATATATATATATATATATATATATATATATATATATATATATATATATATATATATATATATATATATATATATATATATATATATATATATATTATAAATTGTTAAAAATGTAGTGTTATTTTTTTCATTTTTACTATTTGCCATCATTATAAATTTAATTTTATTAATTGTTCAGATTATGAATAACATTCCATCAACCTTGAGAGTGATTAAATTTCTTGCAATACACCAAAAATTAATTTTTCTTAATTAAGCAAGAATTGTAATCCCAAGGTTGAACAAAGTGTATGCCGAATGCCGAGTATCAAAATCTAGGCTTCCATATGTACCAATATAAAAGTAAAGAATACATATGTGGGTTGGGTTTTTATTATGTTTTATTAATAATTTTTGCAATTCATTCATTTGCTTTTAATTTTTTAAAGAACATCATATTTTAGTAATATTTTTTTGTAAAGTGCTATTTTCAGATATAACTCTCCTTATTTTTTCTCCTTTACAAGAGATTCTGCTCTTTGAAACTCGGTTGCATACCCTTTCTTTGATGAGAACTCGTCTTTCACATAATCTCATCATTTCTTTGTGAAATACTCTGTCAATCTACTTGACCGTTATTCCCTTTCTTCTCCGAATTCTATAAGTCAATTGTGGAACTACTTTTCTTCCTATAGTGGTCTTCTACTTGCATATATTCAAGCGGAGTTTGTTGGAACATGTCGGCCTTTAATTAAGTATAAAATTAATGTTAATTACTGAACTCTGGTGGACTTGAATTTGACTTTTTTTTTCCACCAGAGGGACCATTGATTAATATATATATATATATATATATATATATATATATATATATATATATATATATATATATATATATATATATATATATATATATATATATATATATATATATATATATATATATATATCATGAGTTTATATGCAATGTGTGTATCGCGTGTGCAAGAAGATAACAATTATCTTTTAATGGGAAATTTTGCCAAGAATATTGATAGCATTAATGAAACGAGGTTGTTATTATTCTCAATGTCATGAGATATATATCAAAGACTTTTAGAAAATAGAAAATTGTTAAGTGCAGCTGAATGTTTTCAGCATGTTAAAAGAAACTGTTCAGTCAGATAAGATTCGAAGTATACCTTGTTTATTGCTTCAATCTTGATTAATTAATAGAATCTCTTTTTTTTATCAATTTTGAGATAAAATATCAATCAGTCATTGGACAAATGTGGCTCATAGCAAATTAGAAGACCTGGCTGATAGTGTTCATTAAGATCAAGTGTAAATTTAAATTCTTTTTCAAACACTTATTTCGCATATCAAAGTTCTGTAGATTTTATACCGATCATAAATCCAGAGCTTATTGCCTCCATTCATAGGTTAACATTAAACTAAAAAATTTAGATTATTTAAAATATATTTAAGATTTTAGATTAGAGATGTAACATACAGATAAGAATTTTTAATGAACTGAATAAATTAATAAATAATTTAAGCTAAAGTTTAAATCTGACAGATGAAGATAAACTTGATCCCCCATCCTGCTCTTTCTATATATATATATATATATATATATATATATATATATATATATATATATATATATATATATATATATATATATATATATATATATATATATATATATATATATATATATATATATATATATATATATATATATATAAAAAAAAAAAAAAAAAAAAAATAAAGTAAAAAAAATAAAATAAAATGTAAATATGGCAAACCAATTCTAAATATTAATTCTTAATTAATTCTTAATTCAAAGAGCGAGCTGTACGATTCTTTGAAAAGGTTTATTAATGTCACATTTTTTCATTTATTCTGAACTAAACTAAAGTTATGTTGTTTTTACTTTTTAGGTAAAAAAATATTTAGGTTATTTAAAATTCTCATGTCATTTCTCTTTTATTTTTCTAAAATAATTTTTTCTTGGACAACTCATTAGCTTTGAACTTTTAAAGTATCTAAATTTCGAAAATTAGAATTTGAACTTTGATTACTAGAAGTTTTACGGTTTACTTTCTTTAAATATATAATATAGATATATTATATATATATATATATATATATATATATATATATATATATATATATATATATATATATATATATATATATATATATATATATATATATATATATATATATATATATATATATATATATATTATATATATATATATATATATATTTTACTATTCTGTGTCCTCCGCCGGTCCTTCCATTGCAAATTTTAATTTGAATTAATAATTCATTTAATATTTGCAATGAGAGCTGGGTATAGAATAGTAAATAAAATTTAAAGAAAATGTGCCTTTCTAAAATGTTTCTGAACTTAGGTCGTACAATAAGTTCAAGATAATGTAGAATTTTCGATAAACTTTATTTTGAATCAGAAACAAGCTAAAGAGAAACAGTATATACGGACGTCCACTTAGATAGCAAGTGAATGAAATAGAGATGAAATTATTATGTGCCAATGCTCCTATAGTGACCATTAAAAAATTTAAAAATATCAATAGAAGGAGAGGCGAAAGTGTTTCATTTTACAGTTTTTTTTTTTTAAATGGCAAAGTTTCGTGGCAGCGCCAGCGCTCGAAGTGGCGTTAGTGTTACTACATTAAAATAAAAAAAAAATTACATAACCTAAGAAGGAGAATTCAATAGAATACCTACAATGAAAATGAAACTTAAAATAAACAAAAGTATACATAATAGATAAAATAGTGAAAATATATAAATTAGTTTTATATTTCCCTACTGACAAATCTAGGCCAAAATTTACCTAATATTATTAGATAAATTTGTCTAGGCTGTGATTATATTTTTACAGCCGCCCATCAAAGAAACGAACTACATTGTGTTGTAAATCACGAGTAAATATATTTTTTGTCATTAGAATATGATCTAAAATTAAAAGAGTATAGATTTGGACTATGTTCCTGTCTGGAACAATTGAGAAATGTCTGTGGAAATACTTACGGACTATGTCGGTTTGTCGAGTTTTCTCTGCTAATAATACGTTATTGTAATGTCATTGTAATTGTTTGAAGTCTCACTAGTTTCGAGTGTGGAGAGCATAACGAGCTCTCACTGCATATATCTATTCTATGGGTTTACTTTCTCTAAACTCGTGTTGGTATGAAGTGCAGTATTTTGCCTGACTGGAAGGACATCATATGCCCTTCGTTGGTGAGAGCCGCTCTCAAAAACGAAAAAAAAGTTTAGGGTGTGTTAGCACGTACTATTACCCTCGTTGGGTCAATGCACGAAAAATTTATTGAAACAAATTTCGAGTGTCATTCCCCTTATCTTTCCAATGCACGATGTTAAACATGTACAAGTAAGGAGCACGGTAAAAGAAGCCTCACCCTTTTTGTCTGATTGAGGGACTAGCTATGGTAGTTGAATGTTTGACTTTAATTTTTAAATGTTTTCATTTTCTGGAAATTGTACTGTTAAGATTTAAATTTCAAAGAATACTTAAGACAAAAAAAAGGGTAAGAAAGTGATAGATAGATGATAGTGGATCTGATTCTGAAGATTATTTTTAATTATATATGATAAGTCAAAATACTTTAGATGTTTATTTCAATGGAAGTTTTGTTTTCATATTTTCAAATAATATAGTCTACTCAAATGTATTTTTGAAAATTTGCACCATATTATTTATTTTAGAAGTTTAAAAACCAGAAAAATAAAAGAAAATTTTGGGATATTTTGTGAAGAAGACGAAAAGATATTAGATTTTAGAAATGGAGATTTTAGCAAATTCCGAGCAATGCTCAATGAAATTGACTGGGATAAGGAGTTTAATGGTCAAAATTGTTTCATCATGTGGGAATACTTCAAGCAAATATTGGCTAACATACAGTCTGTGTGTTTTAAAGATAAACCCATTAGGGTGGCAAATAGAAAACCTAATTGGTGGAGTAGAGAGATAAAAGAGAAAATCAGTGAAAAGCGTAGATGTTTTAAAATGTTCAAAGGTAGGAGAAGGGGGGAAGATTTGGAACATTATAAGAGAATTAGGAATGAACTTAACCAGTCAATAAGAAGAGCAAAGAGAATGGCAGAAATTAATTTGGCAAAGAATAGTAATAAAGACCTGAAAAAGTTTTTTAGCTTTTATAAATTTAAAAGCAAGGATAAGAAATTGGCCCAATTAAAATTGATGGGAATTTAGTAAGTTCAGATAAGGAATTGGTTAATATTTTTCAATGCTTATTTTGCATCAGTGTTTACTGAGGAAAGGTTGGATAGCAGTTTAGAGAGTAATAGTTCTAGTATGCATGTAATGAATAGGTGTACAACATTTCAAATTGAGTTAAATGAAATCGCATCCTTACTAGAACATATTGACCCAAATAAGGCAGCGGGTCCGGATGGTGTGTATGGTAGAATTCTAAAAGAGGGGAGTAGCAGTATTGCAAAGGCACTGTATTTGATTTTTAAGCGATCTATTGCTTTTGGAGAGGTACCTGAGGACTGGAAAGCAGCATATGTGGTGCCCATATTTAAAAAAGGTAGTAAAGAAGATTTAGGGAACTATAGGCCAGTTAGTTTAACATCTCTGGTTGTGAAAATTTTGGAAAAGTTACTGAAAAGTCATATAGAGAAGCACTTAGATGATAACAAGATACTATATAACTCCCAGCATGGCTTTAGAAAGGGTAGATCATGTCAGACAAATCTACTAGAATTTATGGAATATATTACTGAATGTATAGACAGGGGTGATCCAGTTGATGTCATATATTTAGACTTTAGCAAAGCTTTTGATAAGGTACCCCATGTTAGGCTGATGCAAAAGTTGTCGCAGTATGGTATAGATGGAATGGTACACAATTGGATTAAAGAGTGGTTAAAGAACAGAAGGCAGTGTGTATTACTTAATGGTAATAAGTCATTATGGGAAACGGTGAAGAGTGGGGTACCACAGGTTCTGTGCTGGGACCACTTTTGTTCCTTTTATATATAAATGATTTAGACAAAGGTCTTAAATGCAAGGTTTCTAAGTTTGCAGATGATACCAAAGTGGTTACCTCAGTAAGGAATAATGATGGATGCATAAAGCTTCAAGGTGATCTAGATAGACTTCTTGGTTGGGCAGAGAGGTGGCAAATGAACTTTAATAGTAAAAAATGTAAAGTTCTTCATGTAGGTTACTCAAATGAAGGATTTAATTATGAAATGAATGGGGAGTGGCTTGAGACTGTGGACCAAGAAAAGGATTTAGGTGTGATAATTAGCAGTAATCTGAAGGTGGGTGATCAATGTTTGGAAGCAAGGAATAAAGCTAATAAGATGTTAGGTATAATTAACCGCAATGTAGTTTACAAGAGCAAAGAGGTTATAAGCAAACTATATAATAGCTATGTCAGGCCAGCATTAGAGTATTGTGCACAAGTTTGGGTTCCTCATTTAAGAAAAGACATAGATATGCTGGAGAGAGTACAACGTCGAGCAACAAGGATGATTTCTGGCTTTGAAAATAAGAGCTATGAAGAGAGGTTGAAGGAGTTAGGAATGTTCTCAGTTGAAAGGAGATTTCTCAGAGGGGATATGATACAAGTTTACAAAATATTTGCATCTGACAGTAATACAGAGATTGAAAAATACTTCATAGTGGACCATGGAAGAGTAACTAGAGGACATAACAAGAAAATTAAAAAGAAGCCATGCCATCTCGATCTAAGAAAATACTGTTTCAGTAATAGAGTTGTTAATTTTTGGAATGACTTGCCACGGGAGGTTGTTGACTGTGATTCTCTTGTCAAATTTAAAAAGGGGCTAGATAGATATATGGATGGTTTGGGTATTATATAATATAACTTGACTAAGCCAAATTGGCGGTATATATATGAATTTTTGGATCAACAGATCAACCTATGACTAAGCCTAACGGCAGTTTTTGTAGTGGGTGATGGTTCATTGAATATTGCATGTGTAATGGGGCTTAGTTTTTCTTTTATCTATGCATGACTATGCATGAATGAACTGATAACTGGGATGGGATAGACCTAGTCTTTCGTGCATGTATTAGTATTGTTATTATTTGTTTGGACTGGGACAGTCTCAATAGGCCCTTGTGGCTTCTAACTGTCTCTATTTTCCTATGTTCCTATGTTCCTAATATAAGTTTTGGTAATAATTCGATCTGGCACGATACCTCTCTATTTTTCACTATATTGAAAATATGAAGTCAAAATATGTTTAAATGCATTCTACACATTTTCTTTCATGGAAGAGTAATATAAATGCATAATAAAAAATTCAGTAAAAAATAGAGGTATCGTGGTAGATTGAATTATTAAAAATATATCCATTTGTTTCACAAATCCTTCATAGCCTTATTCAAATAGGCTGCTTCATATAAATAATTGATTATTAATTAGAAGATTGGATTTGCTTTTATATGGGATGCTCTAACCTTAAATTTTATATTAGATTTAAAAAAAAATTAGTTATTTAGTTTTCTGTAATTGAAAGTTATATTAATAAAAATGTTTTTTTTTTTTTTTTAATTATCTTCATATTGATATCCTTTATTATATTTATTTTACAATCAATCAGTTTAGTGTTCCACAGAAAAGATTCTTTAAAGATCTTGAAAATTTCTCAAGCAAAGTGTTTCACATATCAAGATTCTTAAATCCAAAGTTACCAAGCTATGTACCCTTTAAAGCTAGATTTGTACCTTTCAATTTCTTTAATTTTCAGTGCAGCCAATGTGAGTTTTTTGTTATATTCGAAATATCAAAATTTGTAAGTTTCCAATTCACTTAAAGGTGTGGTAGGCCTTGTTTGATTTAATTTTCATATATATATATATATATATATATATATATATATATATATATATATATATATATATATATATATATATATATATATATATATATATATATATATATATATATATATATAATTTGTGAAATACTAACAACGTAATAATTATTGATAGTAAAATATTAGTCTGCCTAATCAACCTGGCCTGTGGTTAAGTTTCTGGCACTGGGGAATTAAGCTTTATCATTTATGCAATAAGAGAATCACATCAATGGTACAAACCTAATTATATTAAAATTTTTCTGATATATATATATATATATATATATATATATATATATATATATATATATATATATATATATATATATATATATATATATATATATATATATATATATATATATATATATATATATATATATATATATATATATATATATATATATATAGTCTTGCAGGTAAAACCTTTTAGCTGTAAGTTAAATCAGAAAGTATTAAATTATTTTTATTAGCATTTTTGTATCCTTTTAATAGGGAATTTAAATATTGATGATAGTTCGTTCATTCAGCACAAGGATTAGCAACATGGCCAAAGTTTACGTAATTGGTGTTGGTATGACCAAGGTATGACTCTCTTTCTCTCTGATTTTTATATTGAAATAAATGTTTTTAATTTTCTTTTTACTGGCTTTACTCCATTTTATATGATTATTTAAAATTTTGATAGTATTATTATTATTATATTGATGTATATTTTGTCATTTCAGTTTGAGAAACCAGGACGTAGGGCAGATTTTGATTATCCTGATATGGCAAGAGAGAGTGTTACAAAAGCTCTAGCGGATGCAAAAGTCAACTATACTGATATTGAACAAGCTTGTGTTGGATACGTGTATGGTAATATAAAATTTCCCTTCACATTCTGTTTTTATGAGTTGTGAAAAAATTTAATTTTTTTAATGGTCATTTTCCATTTCATTTCTTGGAAATGAGGGACAAAAACCAAAGTTTCAGTTTCAGGAGTATTTTATATATTACCTGAAAGTTTATTCTTATTTTTTTTTTTTTTTTATCATTAATTTTACTTTCAAAAACTATTTCTAATGTGTTGTACTTTTGTTTATTTATTTTTTTATTATTATTATTATTTTTTCGTCTTGAAGTACCTTGGAAAATATTAGATAAACATAAGATAATTATGTTGTTATTATTACTTGTATTAATTTAAATCTTTCTTTTATTACTTTTCTGAATTAAGATAGCTTAGTTTAACAGAACTCTCAAAACCTTTTCTTGCACATGCAGTAACTTTACGTCCAACATTGAAAAACTTAAATTGTGCATTGATATCCTTAACCAATAATATTAGAGTTTTATTTACTAGTGTTTCCACTATTTTTTTTTTAAAGGTAGTTAGGATCATTACTTTAGAAAATGAAATTTAAAAAAAATAAATTATTAAATTTTAGGTGACTCAACGTGTGGGCAGAGAGCATTGTATGAAATTGGAATGACAGGTATACCTGTCTTTAATGTTAATAACAACTGCTCAACTGGCTCAACAGCTTTATTAATGGGGACTCAGTTGATTCGTGGTGGAAATGCCAATTGTGTTCTTACATTGGGCTTTGAAAAGATGAGTAGAGGATCACTTTCATCTGTGGTAAGTTTTTTTTAAATTTTTTTATCATTTTCATTTGGTACCGAGGTAATAGTTTTGTATATATATATATATATATATATATATATATATATATATATATATATATATATATATATATATATATATATATATATATATATATATATATATATATATATATATATATATATATATATATATATATATATATATATATATATATATATATATATATATATATATATATATATATATATATATAATAGTTTTCAGACCAGAGCAAACCCTATGGAAAAACATGTTGAAGTCCTAATGGATGTTGCAGGAATTGATGCTTCACCCATGGCAGCCCAGTTGTTTGGTAATGCAGGTTTGGAGCATATGAGAAAATATGGAACTACAGAGGAACATTTTGCCAAAATTGCCCTGAAGAATCATAAGCATTCAGTAAACAACGAGTAAGTTTATTTTTTATGTTTATTTATTTATTTATTTATTTTAGCTAAGTTGGAAAATGTTTTTTGTTTTAAAGAGGTGCAAAGAAATTTTATTATTATTATTATTATTAAGTTTTACATTTCGCTTTCAATTCTCAAAAATTCTTTAGGGAATTGGTAGAAAAATATAAAACTTAAAATAAAAGCTGACATAGAATTTCTAAATTATTATTATTTTTATTGTAGAACTGCTTTTTAATAATGACTTTCTCAGAATATGGAAGCATTATTATTAAATACTTAGAATTATTTTTGAAGATTAATTTATCATGGTTTTCAATTAATAGATGTTTTTTCGTTTTTATCATAATTTTCTGAGATATATAATCTCTATCTTTTTTATCTATCCATCTTATGTATCTTTTTGGATAACATATGTGTTATTTGAAATTATCTTTCATCAAGTATCTCCTTATATTAGATATTCTCAGTTCCGAGATGAATACTCTTTGGATGATATAAAGAAATCTCCTAAAATATTCGGACCACTCACGAAACTACAGTGCTGTCCAACCTCAGATGGTTCAGCTGCTGCTATTTTAGCCTCAGAAAATTTTGTTAAGGAGCATGGTTTAGAAAATCAGGCTGTAGAGATTATTGGTATTGAAATGTCTACTGATTTGCCTTCTACTTTTAAAGAAAAAGATCCAATGAAATTGGTATGCTCAATTTTTCTTAAAAATGTTTTATATCTTTTTTACTTCAGTCTCATACAAGGGTATATATATATATATATATATATATATATATATATATATATATATATATATATATATATATATATATATATATATATATATATATATATATATATATATATATATATATATATATATATATATATATATATATATATATATATATATATATATATATATATATATATATATATATATATATATATATATATATATATATATATATATATATATATCGTTCTTAATACACAACCTTATAGCCTCTTTCTAATTAATAGTGATATAATCACATTATATTAAATGAATGACTCCCAGAGCTCTCATTTCAAATTCATTGTAGTTTATTAATAATATTAAAAAATTTGCACATTTTAATTGCTTATTTTATATTTTCTTTTAACCTAAGGTCGGTTATGATATGACGAAAGATGCTGTTAATCGTTTGTACAAGAAATCTGGCGTTTCTCCTCAAAATGTTGATGTTGTTGAGCTCCATGATTGCTTCTCTGCCAATGAGTTAATCACCTATGAAGCTTTGGGTATTATTTCTTTTAAATAATTTTATTTAGGAATTCCTTTGGGATGGGGAGGGGGGGAGAAGGCCAGAGGACTACAAGAATTTTAATAATTGGAGAAAAACCAATTGTAAATTCAAATTGAAGACCTTCATATGTCAATGAGCAGCGTTTGAAAGTGCAAGTTCGTGAAAGTGTGGAAATAGAAGAAGAAAAAGTGTTCCAGTCTCTGCCAGTAGATTACATGTTAGAATGAGCTTAACGGTTAAGTCTAGGGTTATAGAGCTGGATGGAAGAAGGATGACAGTGTGTGGAAAGACGTCTCAAGTGTTTTCATCAAATGAGAAGGTATACTACTAGGGAGTTAGAAATGGATTGTTCATCGTAATAGCGATAGTACAGTTTAAGTATTTATGCAATGATTCGATAGCTTAAGAAATATTGGAGAAATAGTGAGATTGGAAGAATTGTTGGAATGAAAAGTTAAAGCTTAATATTTTGAAAAAGAATTATATTTGTGGAAATATATTAAGCCTACTCTACAGGACGACAATCCCTGTACAGAGCTATCAGCTGGAGTGGTATAAAAAAATTCTAAATATTCCTCAAAATAATTAACCTCTTGGAAGCTTGTTTGGAAGATAAACAGTGTGATCTTTCAAAGACAGATTACGAGAAAAGAAAATACCACGAACATTAAGGACAAAAGTTTTTGAGTTGTGTGGATGTTATATTGATTAGATAAATAAAGGTGTGTTTTCTCTGCCCCAAATAGAATACGAATAAAACGAGGTCAATTCCTTCAAGGCCATGTTAGCATCAACTATTTAAGTTCTGTGGAATGTCTCAAAATATATATAATGTGATGAAAGATGATGTCATCAACAAAGGAGTGGATAAGTGATGAAATGACAGATTGAAAGTAATTAGTATGTAGAAAAATAATTGAGGAAGTAAACTTAACCCTGAGGTACATCACCGTTGAAGATTTAAAAGATGAGCTATGACCATCTAGAGCATTATTATAGAACTTCCAGAAAGGTAATTATAAAGGTTATAATAGATATTGTTAATTGAAAGTTTATTTATCGAAAGTTTTTGCTATCTAGAGAGTCAGAGAGAAAAGGAGAATATATGTTGAGTGTTCCTTTCGGAAGTCATATGTTTCTTTTATTATTTTATAATACATTGGTTTGGAATTAATAATTGAAGAACGATGGTTTACAGTTTTACTTGATTAACACCAATATTTAAATTAATTTTAAACCACTTTATTAATGTGATTTTATACCATATTCCCTTCTTTGAAACAGGCTTGTGCGAGGAAGGAGGTGCAGGTAGATTCATCGATTCCAACGATAATACATACGGAGGAAGATTAGTAGTTAATCCATCTGGAGGGCTTATATCAAAAGGACATCCATTAGGAGCAACAGGTAAAAGAAATTCACATGTAGAATCATTAATTTTTTACAGTTTTTTCTTTTAAATTTTTTGTTATTTAAGTTGGAATATTTTTAATTATCCAATGAACGTTATTTTTATGCTTCTAAGATAAAAATCTTTCCAAACCTAGAATAGAATAAAATAAATATATTATCAGTAATTATTCTGGTTTTAATATTTCTTGTGCTTGTATAGGACTTGCTCAATGTTCCGAAATATGTTGGCAGTTAAGAGGTCAAGCTGGTAAGAGACAGGTACCAAATGCAAAAATCGGTCTGCAACACAACATCGGATTAGGCGGTGCAGTCGTTGTTGCTCTTTACAGATTGGGATTCCCATCTGGCCAAGGGTTGGTCATAACGCCATTCATTGTTTCTAACAGAAATATTTTAAATTTTTCAGTTATGCTCAATCCATCTGGGTCTTCAATCTTAATTTTGAAGTTGGATTTTACAGTGAAGAAAACCTCAAATTAAAGCTTTACATGTTAAGTTTTGAGTTAGAATTGCTTCAACTTTTGCCAGGAATGAGTTAGAAAATTTACCTTCAGTATAACTTGAGATAGATACTCAATAAAAGGTCTTTAATAGCATAATTCAATTTATTTGAAAATGTTACAGTGGTAATACAGACACCATTAGCTCTGAAGAGAAGTTGGAAATATGATGTGTGAGTTTTGAAAATGTAAAGATTATTCTCCCTCAAAATTAGATAAGTAATTATGCACAATCTCATTCCCTCTTATATTAATTAACAACATTTCAAACCAGAAAACTTTGTTTATCATCATCAGATGCTTATGAAAACTACAATTAAGCATCTTTAAATTGAGACAGACTTTAAATATCTGTGATTTTCTAAACTATGTGGGAATTCAATTTCATTTAACTTATAGACATTATAGATATATATATAATATATTACATATATATATATATATATATATATATATATATATATATATATATTATATATATATATATAAATTAAAACATACAATAATATACCCCTTCTTTAAAAACCCGTGCCATTAAATACACATTTTTGTCCAAAATACTGACTACTATAATAAATTCCTTCCTGAAATATCAAAAAAAAAAAAAAAAAAAATCAAAACAAAATCATGAAATTAATAGATCATTGAACTTTCAGATATACATATGAATATTCATAGTTTTTAATATTACTTCCTTTAAACCTGGTCATAGTTTCATCACATTAGCCTTATAGTACTCGTTATTTTTTTTTTAGTTTACTAAACATTTATTTGTATCTAATACTGATAAATAGTTAACATTTATTTGTATCTAATACTGATAAATAGTTAACATTTAGTTTATCAACAACATGTAGTCCACACACGTGGTTGTATGTACAGAAATATAAGAGTCATCGTACGGGAATTAAAAGGGCAAAGAAGTAAAGTTAACGTCATTGTTATTGATCATTTCATGTCCAATGACTAAAGAGAAAATTAATATTATAGCAAACATATATTTTGACTTTGAATAGTTTATTCAGAAAGGTAGTAAGTAGTGATGTACCAAGCCCTGTTTTTATTACCAACTTAAGAGTCCAAGTTCACACTTTATGCCAGATTAGAGTCCAAGTTTTTGCAAATTCCAGTGTAATGAAAATATATTAAAATTGGTATAGGATACCATAATAATAATAATAATGTACTTTTATAATATGTACCTGTATGTGCAGCAGAATAGTATTGTTGCACCAGTCAAGTTAGTTCCAAGTAACATTTCCCGCGTCGGATCTATACACATTAAATTTATGCAAGTATGCTAGAAAATATTTAGCCAAAAAAAAAAAAAAAAAAAAAGTTTCTTATTGCTGGATTCGGCTATATCTACAAAACTTGGTCTAGTTCCCGAGTCCCCAGATCCAAATCCTGTACTCTGTACATTACTAGTAATAAGATGGAGTGTGTTTCCCTCTCCTGTTTTTTAAATAATGGTTTTGACTTTTATACTGGCAAATGCATCTTAAAATTCTCTATATTTTCAGTTTCGAAAATATGTCAGACTGGAGTTCAAGAGTTTACATATCTTTGCGAAGTAGCTTTCATCTCGAGAACGTAATTTAGTTATAAATGTATAGATATGGGTGATCCAGTTGATGTTATATATTTAGACTTTAGCAAAGCTTTTGATAAGGTGCCTCATGTAAGGCTGTTGTAGAAGTTGTCACATTGTGGAATGGTGTACAATTGGATTAAAAGAGTGGTTGAAGAACAGAAGGCAGTGTGTGCTACTGAATGGAATTAAGTCATTATGGAAAACAGTGAAGAGTGGGGTCCCGCATGATTCTGTGCTGGGACCACTATTGTACCTCATATATATATATATATATATATATATATATATATATATATATATATATATATATATATATATATATATATATATATATATATATATATATATATATATATATATATATATATATATATATATATATATATATATATATCATGTGTTATCAGTTAGGTTTACTAAATGTATGTAGGGGCTTAGTTTTATTTTTATCTAACTTTGCATGAATGAACTTATAACTAGGGATAGCATAGACCCAGTCTTTGTTGCATGTATTAATATTACCATTAATTATTTGTTTTGACTGGGAGAGTCTCGATAGTCTTCTAATTGTCTCTAATTTTCTAATGTTCTAATGAATTTTGCTTTCAAAATGAGAAGCGAAAACTTCCTAATCCATTTGTTGAATATTCTGTAGTTTCTGCTGAGAATCAATGGGCAGTATATTAACATGTATTGATTAATTGATGCATAGTGGTGCTAATTTAGTTATTCATTCATAGTATAATTGAGTTTAGTAGTGAATTTGAGGCTTACTACAAGATTCTTTGTCCTTTCTTCAATAATCCTAAAAGCCTTCGATATTTTTCTCTCCCTTTCTTGTTCCCAAAAAAACTTTATATTTTTTAAGAAATTTAAATTTCCTAATTTTTTTTATTAGCTATTTGATTAAATAATACTTTTTTTGTTGCAGGTTTAATTGATTGCTCAATAGAAAATATTAATTAAAAGTTTTTCATATATTTTTAAATCTTTTTTAAATATATTTTCAATTAAAAGTAATTATTAGAGAGAAGTAATTGCCTCCTTGTCCGAAGCATTTTTGACTTTTATTCTCCCCATTTAATAGGTGAGATTTTGTTCCTATTTTCATTAAAAATTAATTTGAGTAATTTATATTTTACATGATGATAAAATTGATAAATTTTATTTTTATAATTTTTAAAACAGTTTTTGTGCAACGAAGATTATTCAATTTTCAACAATTGCCTTGGTGTTTCCATTATTTTATTTATATATTTAATTTAATTTATTTTTAAGTTCGTACCTCATGGGCTGTGCCCTTTTCGAGGGAGGGAACTTTACTAGGAAATTTCCTTCTAATGTTCGCATTCTTTTATTAAATATATAAATGTAAATGAATTAATCCAATAATTTGATAAGAAGTTAAATCTGAAGAGCGACAATCTTAATGTTTTGTTAATGGGGATGAACTTGTTGATTCAAACAGTAGGAATCTCCGTATATTTTCTTGTTATATTTTTAATTAAATCACTTTTTTTATTACTAGTTTTGTAATGTATCACAGACATTGCGTTTAAGTTAGGAAAACGTCTTACATGATAATTTTTGGTATTTTTTAAGTAGTAGTATTGTCATTTGTCAGTTTTTTGGACAAAAGTGTATTTTTTTTTTTAAATGAAAATACAATTAATAGCTTAATATTCGTACATTGATAACATATGATCTACAATAATAATTTAAATTTTTGAACTAATTTAACTCGTAAGTCTTAAGTAGTGTGCTTGTTAATGGTATTAATTATTAATAATAATTCCAATTTTTTGATTTCAGTTCGGACTCGAGAAAAATGGTGGCCGGTGGTAAATTCAAAAGTGAAGAAATTTTCACCGTGATTGAAGATACTCTTAAAACTGATGGGAAAAATCTTATCCCAAAAGTGAAAGGAATCTTTTCCTTTAAAGTCACCGGAGGTCCTGGAGGGATAGAAGAAACATGGATTGTCGATGCGAAAACTGGTGCTGGCTCCGTCACGAGAGGAGGCACTGGTATGTAGTGATGTTTTCTACGTAAATAAACTATGAATTTAAATTTATATTATTTTTATAACTATAATATATGTAAAAAAAAAAAACGCTATCGTTTTATATTTAAATGAAATACTTATAGTTTTTTATATTTAAATAAGATATTTATAGTTTTTAATAAAAACATAAGTATTGGTTATACCATTCTTCTCAGCTGATTTATTACAGTATTTTAATGTGTTGAAAACAACAATAATAATAATAATCATAGAAATTATTATTATTATTAATTATTACTATTAGGAAAGAGTGACGTATCAATTACGATGACCGATGATGACTTGTACGATTTGATGACGGGTAAATTGAATGCCCAAAAAGCCTTCTTCCAAGGAAAGCTCAAAATTAAAGGAAACATGGGGCTTGCCATGAAGCTTCAGGAATTCCAGAAGGATGCTGAGGCCCTCAGATCCAAACTTTAATTAAAAATTTATTATGTAGAAAAAATATATAACTACGATATATATATATATATATATATATATATATATATATATATATATATATATATATATATATATATATATATATATATATATATATATATATATATATATATATATATATATATATATATATATATATATATATATATATATATATATATATATATATATATATATATATATATATATATATATATATATATATATATATATATATATATATATATATATTGATTTTTCTGTTTTTTTTTTCTTTTTTTTTTTTTATATAAATATTTTATGTATTTCATTTTAAAGAAATGTTTTCGCTTATTTTATTGGTATGTACAAGTGTTGTGTTATACTTTAAATTTTATGTATTATTATTATTAATTAAACTAGTACAGTTTGTTTGCTCAGACAGTTAGAAAAAGTTTTAAAAATGTTTCGTTAGAGTTGGTATAGAGTACTGACTATATGCTATCATTGAGGGGGGTAAAACCAGGCCCCCATACTTCCACAGGTGGTTAGTGATTATCATTCCTGAAAATTGATGTGGATGTGAGGCAGAAAAGGTGGGAGAAAGAAGTTACAGTGTAATTGGATTCTTTTATTGGCTACTAGTTTGCTTTTTCATTCCGTATGTTATAACCAGTATCATAATAATAATGGTAATAGTAACAATTAATAATAATAATAATTATAATAATTTATTATTACTATTTTTACATAGATTCCATATAATTCCTATTTTTGAGAAATTTAATTAGTAGTTTTAAATTCATCATTAACCTTTTAAAATTTTTACCATTTTTATCAACGTAATTTATAATATAACTATGTAATCAGATAGTCTTTTCTTGGAACGAAAGTGACGATTATTTTTTTTTTTTTTTTTTTTATTGCATGTAGAACTTCAACCATTTTATAGTTGAATTTATTTAGCTTATATTTAGGTTTTGATATTTTTCTTGAAGCTTATTTAGGTATGTTTTTATTTCTCTATTTTATTCCTTCATAAAATTTTTCCTTAAAAATTTTCACTTATTTTACTGAATTGATAAAATATAAAACTTTTTGTGACTCTTTTATTATTTTAATTTTTATTATTTTTTTATTTCAACATTGACGATGATATAAATTTTTTTTTTTCTTTTAATTTAGTAAAAAATTATTTGCTTTTATTTGTTTTATTAATATTAAGTGGTTTGTACGTTTAAAATAAGGCAATGCGCTCAATGCAAATTGAAAATAAAGAATATATTGTAAAGTTGTTTTTGATTATTTTTGTTTCTTCTTTAAAAAAAAAATTTTTAAAAAATATTTTTATACTCTTATATTTGTTAAGTAAAAATGCAGTGATGAAATTACTAGGTATTGGTTTCACTGCGTCATGGGATTGTTTTGCAATTTTATATAAATTGAATATAAGTTATTCGGAATATTCTTTGATTCTCCTTACCGAGGATTATTTAGGTCGTTGATTTTAAACTCTATATCAAACTGTCATGGTTAAACTGCATGTTTAATTTTGAATTTTTTTTTTTTTTTTATGTGATTCAATACATGGTAATAATAATAATGATTCGGCTAGCTGATTTAAATGTTATTTGAAACTGTCTTGGTTAGACTAAATATAATTTTTTTTTAATACTATAAAATAATGTGGATTGTAATTGCTATGACTTAATTTTGCATTTACTCCTTAAATGAAACTGTTTTGCCTCTGCCATTTGCAATGTATTTTCTTCTCTTTTTGGAATATGACTAAACATATAGGCTGCTAGTTTAAAAGGCATAATTGTGATGTGATTCATTTACTTTAAGTTATCTGTTTATTCAGGAAGAGTTAACGGTATCTGCAAATGAATATCATTCATTCATTCTTATCAGGCAAAGGATTTTACATTATTTTCAATAAAGTGATCGCTACCCAGCTTCATTCATGTTCAGTTGGTATAGACAGTTCTATATCCATTACGTTATTTTTTATGTTATTAACTTGTTTTTAGTTATATTTTATTCACTTCACATAAACTACCTTCTGGAGTACTAAGTAAGATGGCTGCCTATATCTTAAATGTGAGTACTAGCTTGTATACCTGTAATCATTGAAACGCATTCTGTATAAGGACAGTTGTCGTAAAAGTTATAAAAGAAAAGAGACCGAGGAGTTTCCAATTTTTCTGAACTCTCATTCAAATTTTAATATCTGTTGTTTTTTCATTTTACGAATGTATCCTCTATATTTTAAATCTCTTGCAACTGTCTACGTTATAATGATGTAGTTCTTCGTCTTTCTATATATATATATATATATATATATATATATATATATATATATATATATATATATATATATATATATATATATATATATATATATATATATATATATATATATATATATATATATATATATATATATATATATATATATATAAAGTGAAAAAAAGTGCATTGAAAACTGGAAAAAAGATTAAAATATTTATAAATTCCTGTGGACAAATGAGACGTAAATTTGTGCATTTACTTGAATTTAAGAGAGATTTTTTTTTGTCAATTCGTTGCTCAGAATTTTCGTAACCTCTTTTTGCTTTCATTTATTTATACCTCCTCACGATATAGGTAAAGGCCAGAGGTCTTCGTGTAATACACCAAAGTTGAAGGAAAGAACTAAAGGTTGACATGATTCGATTCACGGTGATTGATTCTAAAGTATGTAAGTCGTAGGAAGAGGAGAAAATAGAAGATGGATGAATGCTCCAGATTTTACCAGTAGAATTGCAAGTAAGAATGTGTATAGAGAAATTATGAGGCTGTATCGAAAAACGAGTTAACAAAATCGTCAAATTAATGTAAGAGCAAATATAGATTTTTAAGGACACATTGGAAGGTTTGATTTGTGCTGTACAGTGGAGTTATTTATAAATGTGAAATTGTTAAACCATTATTAAAAATCCTAACTCTAGTCTCTACAGTATATAGGTCTATGACCTAAAAGGCGTAGTCCCTACCAGATAATGTTTCTGGGAATGTTGTTGAAAGGGTTTTGACTCCATGTTTGACTTTATTGACGAAAGGAATCCCAAAACACAATTTCTTCACCTCGAAGCTTTTTTGTTGTTTGAAGCTCGCCTATATCCGACCACTTCGGACACCCTTTTCACCGTCTAAAGCAGCTTTTCCGTTTACGTTTTGAGACAGCTGTGTGATCTCTACCAGCGTTTTTAAGTGAGGGAGTGAACCACATCCTGAACCAATCGTAGTTTCTTTATCTCTTCACTTCAACCATAAGATAGGTTGGAATGAAACGTCAAAGGTATGATTTGGTTATTTCTTAAAAAATTACATTTTATTACATATGCAAAGTCTGTTGCATAACGATCTAGTAGAATACATAAACATTTTAGAACAAAATTTAAATAAACATTATTACTACAGGAAAATAAACATTATAATAGATGATTAAATATATACAAAAAATTTAAGGGAAAAATATTTTACATTTGCCTTTATATTACACTATTTCATTTCAGTCGTAGCACTTTTTATTTATTTATTTATTTATAATTTGACCACTATATATATATATATATATATATATATATATATATATATATATATATATATATATATATATATATATATATATATATATATATATATATATATATATATATATATATATATATATATATATTTCGATTGGCTAAAAAGCTGGGTAAATAAAACAAACAAATGAAGAAATAAACACGCACCGTATCAGGGAACGCCCAAAATTTTGTCGTTAAGATAAAAAGGGATAAATTGGACATGTGGGTTTTGGACTTTTATAATTAGAGTCACAAATATCGCGGAAGCCAAGAATTGTTTTGTATCGTTTATTAAGAAAGTATTAAAAGAAATCCCACGTATTTGTAGCGAAAGATTTATTCAAATTTTACAGGAAATATAAATTCAAATTCAATAAACAAATTTGCCAAGCTCTTTTTGAAAATTTTAGTCAGTATGCGAGAAATTTTAAACGTTAATTATTATTGTTATTATTATTATTATTATTATTATTATTATTATTATTATTATTATTATTATTATTATTATTATTATTATTATTATTCAGGTAGTTGAAAAGAGCTGAAATTTTACTCTATATTTGGTAACGAAAATATAAGTTTACATAAATTATCCTATGACATATATATATATATATATATATATATATATATATATATATATTATATATATATATATATATATATATATATATATATATATATATATATATATATATATATATATATATATATATATATATATATATATATATATATATATATATATATATATATATAAACAATTGCAGAAATGTGAAAACATTCTGCAGTCGACACCACCCTGCATCATGTGGGATATAGTGCAATGTATAAAAATAAAAATAAAAAGAAATAATAAAAAAAAAAAAAACAATTAAATTTATTTAGCAAGAACAACGTTCTAGGAGAAACGCCTAGCCCTCAATTAGGTCTTATCAAGGCCTGAATGTGGACCATTGATTTCAGGAGAAATGTCGTTTTTTTTAAAAAATAAAATTAATGATTTAAGTATTTTACATATTAATAAGATACTATATATATATATATATATATATATATATATATATATATATATATATATATATATATATATATATATATATATATATATATATATATATATATATATATATATATATATATATATATATATATATATATATATATATATATATATATATATATATATATATATATATATATATATATATATATATATATATATATTGAAAGCTTGTGAATGGGTTTTATTAGTTAGAGCTGTTGAGTTGATGTATCTTTTGTTGACTCTCGCTCCGTCTCTGGAATCATCTTCAACTCCGGCTCCGGCTCCGGCTCCGACTCCATCATTTTAAAATTATCCGGCTTCAATTCTGTTTCCTTCATTTTAAAGAAACCAGATACAGCTACTCTTTAAAAGATATTTTTGGGCTCAGGTTTCTACTCCATGGCTCCAGCTCCGGCTCCGTCTCTGGTTCCTTGGCTCCGATTCTCAGCTCGGCGTACCTGTGTGAATGTAACGAGTCCCGAATTAATAAACTTTTCTAGAAAAAAAAAAAAGAACGTGAAATTTTGTCTGCGGATCTCATTTGTTGACGTCTTGCCAAATCCCCTTCAAGCCCTTGACCCAACAAGGCCTTGCCTGATCCCCTTCCAACCCTTACCCTACCAAGTCCTCGCCTGATCCCCTTCCAACCCTTACTCCTACCAAGACCTTGTCTGATCCCCTTCCAACTCTTACCCCTACCAAGGCCTTGACTGATTCCCTTCCTACCCTTACCCCTGCCAAGGCCTTGTCTGATCCCATTCGAACCATTACCCCTACCAAAGCCTTGACTGATCCCCTTCCAACTTTTACCCCTAGCAATGTCTTGCCTGATCCTCTTCCAACCCTTACCCCTACCAAGAACTTGCCTGATCCTCATCCACCCCTTACCCCTACAAAGGCCTTGCCTGATCCCCTTCCAACTCTACCCCTACAAAGGCCTTGCCTGATCCCATTCCAACCCTTACCCCTACCATGGTCATGCCTTATCCCCCCCTTCTTCCCTCTTACCAAGAAAGTTGGTTTTTAGAATTCCTTAAATCATTACTTCTTGATGGATTTTGTGAACTTTTTTGTTTAACCTAAAAACCCAAAAAAGACGAATTTCGACCATTAAAGTTTTTAAAGGTTTTTAGATTGCCATTTTTAAGAATTTGAAATGCAATATATCATTTTCTTATTATTATTATTATTATTATTATTATTATTCTTATTATTATTATTATTATTATTATTATTATTATTATTATTATTATTATTATTATTATTATTATTATTATTATTATTATTATTATTATTATTTATTATTATTATTATTATTATTATTATTATTAATTTATTAAATTAATTAATAATAATAATAATAATAATAATAATAATAATAATAATAATAATAATAATAATAATAATAATAATAATACTGTTACTACTACTACTAATAATAATAATAATGACGTAAATTTTTGAAAATAATATTTTATTTTTCTTTCAATTATCGTTTATTATTCTGTGAAGTTTTTTTAAATTTTTTAAAATTATTCATTTTGTGAAGCAATGTTTTGTTTCTTCAAGTGTGATTTTTATTTTTCCTGTTTAAAATAATAATTAATCTGTTATTAATTTATTAATTTTTTTTGAAAAATAATTTCATGCTCCCTCTACCCGTGAGTGGTGTTGGTAAAAAAAAAAAAAAAAAAAAAAAATTAAATGAATTTTATATTTTTTTTAACGTTCACTTCATTTTGAAATTGTGAAAGTGACCGTTGGTCAAAATTGTGTAAAATATTTGTGTAAAATTTATATAATGGGCGAGCATAATGTATAAAATCTAAGTTTACCTTTAATTTATTACTGTAAAGTTTGGTAAAATATATTTATTATAATCTATGGATGTATCATATAATATTTGTAAATGACCTTTTCGAGAGAGCACCACGAGCTCTCGCTGCGAGTGGTTCATCTTGTTTTGAATTCGTAATGGACTGAAGGACTGTATTTTGTTTACCTGGAAGGACATCATTCGCCCTTCGTTGGTGAGGCCCCCTCTGAAAAACAAAACAAAACAAACGAGTATCATTTTCTCTGTTCTTTCGTCTTCTGTTCACTTTTATGCTGCATGATGACAATGTCTTTCATAACTTTTATCTTTTTAACATGTACGAGATAGCCTTGGAACAACTAGTCTAATTTTTAAATTTTTTTATTATATTTTTTTTTTTTTTTTTGTAAATGAATGAAGCATAATTTTTTTTTTCTTTATTTTTTAAATTTTTTTGACACTATCGCAAAAGTTTAATTCCTTCCTCTATACATACTTAGCAAATTCTTCAATCCAATTCACCAAAATCTTTCGAAACACAACTTAAAACTTCTTGTATCGATAATATTTGAGTAGTTTTATTTTCTTTCGATTTTTCTTGGAAGTAGAACTATTGTTTAGCTGTTATGAGGAGCCTTTAAAACCCAAGTTGCTTGTTCTGTACGTGCTTTAAATCTTTGAACAGAGAACATTTCGTATTGGCTCCTCTCATTCAGTTCTTCCGTCTTATCAACTTACATAATCTCGCTGATTATTATTATTATTATTATTATTATTATTATTATTATTATTATTATTATTATTATTATTATTATTATGTATACATATTGTTTTTGTGCAATTCAATAAATCCCAAATTCCATTTTGCTGCAATTTTTTTTTATCTCATGCAGCTCTTAATCATTGGGTGGTGTCTAGACCTTTCCGTCTCATCAGTTAATACAGTCTCGCTAACTATAAAACATTTTTTTTCCAATACCTGAACTTTTTGAGTACTGCTAACCTATCGCTACTACAATGGACGCTGCTCTTATTAATTCTTTTTCTGAATAGCTCTTTTATTATTATTATTATTATTATTATTATTATTATTATTATTATTATTATTATTATTATTATTATTATTATTATTATTAGAGATTGTGTAACACAACCTCACTAATATTCCGATCAATTCTAAAAGCTCTATAAAAAGAATTGAACTGTGATTGGCTGAACCTGAAATGATCTCCATTTTATATAAATATTTATTTCCAGCTTAATAGGAACGAACTTCTGTTGACGACTGTACTTTAATAGTAAAGTCTGAAACACATATAGTGATCAAATCAAAAATAACGAAACAAGTAAAATAAAATAAAATAAAATGCTAAAAATAAAATTAAATAGTTTGATTTAAAATAAAGGGAACATAAAATTGTTTCCTTTTAATTTTTGTAAAAGAAAATGTATTTATAATGGGGATAATTGGGAACTCCTTCCACACACAAAATAATTGATGACCCCGGAGTGCTACAACGACATTCACAAGATAACTGGTAAAAGCTGGCTTCGGATACTCTGTGCACTCTTTCCTCTTCTTTTTTTCTCTACTTTGAATAAAATACTTTCAATATTCTTGTTTAGATATAAAGCTGCAATTGATATGATGGTTTTAATAGTGCTTTTACCCTAGGGAGTCTTTGGATGTCTACAGACCCCTTTTCACAGGGATATATATATATATATTATATATATATATATATATATATATATATATATATATATATATATATATATATATATATATATATATATATATATATATATATATATATATATATATATATATATATATATATATATATATATATATATATGGTTGAATAAATATATTTGCGTATGAAAACTGGAAAGCTTTTGCTAATTTAACACTAAATACCCTTTTCACCTTATTCAAACCCAGTGACTCATGACTCATTCTGACTCACCAAACATAGAAGTAAGTTTGAGGCATTTAGTTAATTACTAGTGGCACTGCAATACTGACTCACTCACCCAAAACGACTCGGAAATAACAGAACTATATCAGCTGTGTAGCCTTTTCCTCTTGCGTATATTTTTATAAGTTATTATTATCAAAAAAAAAAAAAAAAAAAAAAAAAAAAAAAAATTCCTTTAGACTTTGGAGTCAAATTCAAGTAGTTGTTAACTCGACATCGGTGACTCCATTTTCGTTTTATTAGTAACTCCAAAGACTCGTTAAGAGTCAGTTGGGATTTTCTCTTTGTGTTGCGAAGTTGGTCAGAAAAATAACTCATTTTCTTCTTTCCTTCCTTTTACAGTTTAAGTAAGGGCATTCAACA
>SEYY01019128.1:50000-60000 GCA_009176605.1 Armadillidium nasatum | reverse complement strand
CTCCTTCACCAAGTGTTTCATCACCATCTGTAAGACCTAATGAAGATGCCAAAAACAGAGTGATCGGAGAACCAGCAGAAAAACCAGCTCCTCAACAAGCTCCACCTCGGAAAATCAAAGATCATATGCGAAGCAATATTTTCATGTCTGATGAAGATTATTTTCCAACAAGGTCATCAAGAAATAATGGTAAGGTGACAATTGAAATACTAAGAAGAATGAACATGCTTAATGTTGCCTTTCTTTACTAACGAACAATGCCTGAAATTGTTCAATTTTTTAACTACTATTACAACTATTAATTGGAGAGAATGAACTTGCTTCCTGCTGCTAGTCTTTCCTAAAGAATGCCTAAGAATTCTCAGTCTCTTAAACTATTCTAATAACTACTAACTGTAAATAATAAACATACTTTATGCTGCCAATCTTTGATAAAAAATAATACCTTAATATGCCCAATCCCTTGACATTTCTCTTCCTGTCACATATATAAATATCTGATATAAATAAACTGGAAAAAATTTACACCCTTAACTCTGCCAGTCTATACTAACGAACAAAGCTAAGGAATGCTCCATCTTTTAACAATATTCTTAACTGTCATTGTATTTTCAAGCTATACATTTTATAAAATATTTTCAAAGAATGATCAAGTGTTGTATTAACATGGAAAATACTGTAATAAAAATTACTGTCGGATTACAACTTAGGGCAAACAGTGCACGGCTTCTGTTTTTAAATTTTACCCAAGATTTTCAAGTTCCTTTTTGGTGGTGGTGTACAACGCATGATGCATTTTTAATGATGCTTTTTTCTCTGCTAATTTATTTATTATTTATTTTCAAATTTCATTTCAGTGTTGATTATCGGATTCTAATTTATTATTATTATTACTATTATTATTATTATTATTATTATTATTATTATTATTATTATTATTATTATTATTATTAAATAAAATTTTATTTTCAAATTTCATTTCAGTGTTGATTATCGGATTCTAATTTATTATTATTATTACTATTATTATTATTATTAATATTATTATTATTATTATTGTTATTATTATTAATTTATCTTATAATTTTACAGCTACAATAAATGATCCGAAGAAGGACGTCCCTGCCGCGGGACAAAGACAACGTATCCCTCCTGGAGGATTCTCGACGAAACTTTGGTAGTTAAATCACTTTTCTGGCAACCTTCTCTTCCCGAAGGAAACCTTCTGGATATTTGCTGAAAATTTCCATTTAAAGGTTACATCCTATTGGTCCTATAAGGATTTACTTGGGCAGAAGGTTTATTTATCAGGATATACTTTCTTTTCTGTTTTTAATTTCCATTAAAGGTCATATCCTCTTGGTCCTATAAGAATTTACTTGGGCAGAGGAAGGTTTTATTATTATTATTATTATTATTAATATCATAATAAACTTTCTTTTCTGCTTTTAATACTCGGAATTATAAGTTTGAAAGAAAATTTCAATTGCATTATTTTTAATTTAATTTTTTTTATCAATTCTATTTGTAAAATAAATTTTTTTTATTTATAGTTTTAAGATTTGTATTTTTAGAAGACAATGTAAAAATTATGATTTTATTTATTAATTCATTCAAATTCTGAAGATTTGTCTATTCCAAAGACATTTTAAAATAGAGTTAAAATTTCCCTTCTTTCTTAAGTCTAAACAGTCTTCTTTTTTGTTTTAAGACTAAACATTTTTTTTTTTTTTTTTTTTTTTTGTTCTTAAATTTGAACAGTTTTCTTCTTTTTTTTCTCTCTTTCTCATTAAGTCTAAAGCACTATAAATTTAACTTTATATTACAAAGTCGTAATTCTTTTCCTTCTTGTTATTAAGTTTTCTTCTTATAGTTGTCATCTTCTTTTGCTTCTACTTTTCCTTCTTAACAATCTTCATCTAATCTTTTCTTCAACTTACGCCTTCAGGGCCTTCTTCTTCTTCTTATAAGTAATGATAATCTTCTTCGTTTCATTTCTGTTCCTCTTTTTTGTTTTGTTTTGTTTCTGAGAGTGGACTTCACCTACGAGGGCATATGCTGTCCCTCCAGGTAGGCAAAATACTGCCCTTCAGGCCATCACCAGTTCAGAGCGAGCCAACCGCACGCTCCGAGAGCTGGTGATGCTCTCTCTATTCCTCTTCTTCTTAACCTTTCTAATTTGTCTCATATGTAATGTCGTCTGCTAAACCAAAATAAATTGTTAAGATTATATTATTTTGAATTCCACAAAGGAGAATTTGTATTGTTTATAATTTAAAAAAAAAAACAAAATATGACTATCGAGATTTATATTTAATAGAATTAAAATATGAGGATTACTACATATTAAACTGTGATTGTAGTTTGTCTAATAGTACTAAAATTGCTTAAAATAATTCAAAATATCATTAGTAGGTTGTTTTTAGTGTATTTCTGAAGTTTATCCCCAAGATTTAATGCATATTTAAAATATATATATATGTTAAATTTTTCATTAAAACTTGTTATTCGCATAGCAGAAATTTTATTTTATACAATTACCAAAAAATTTGTAAATAAGTTTTAGAATAAAATATTTTATTAGTGTTATTGGACTCATTTTTAGTTTGAATCAGTTCTTTGATATTTTTTTGAGCTTTACGAATATATAATTAATTATTTCGGATTCTTTTTAGCACCACAAAATGAGTCAAGAAATCAAAATGAGGTTTGGAAAGGCTGTGAAAAAAATTTTCGGTGATTTTTTTTTTGTATTTGGAATTGTAATGGATAAGTGGAGAAGATTTAGATATTTTGTATACA
Source organism: Armadillidium nasatum (assembly GCA_009176605.1). NCBI lineage: Eukaryota > Metazoa > Arthropoda > Malacostraca > Isopoda > Armadillidiidae > Armadillidium > Armadillidium nasatum. Next base: position 57,198 of record SEYY01019128.1, on the reverse strand, counting down.
ATATTTTGCACAAATTTTTGAAAAAAAAATATTATGTTAGATTCTTTTATGTGTTTTAATTTCCTTTTCACTAATCTTATAAGAAACATTGGCAACCACTAATCTTATAAAATATTGACATCTGTGAAAATATGATATCCGATAATTATGATTCCGATTTTGGAACCTTTCAACTAATTTAAAATAAATTCCGAAATACATTATACTGAAATTTAAAAACTGTATTGTCTATTGCTCTCTTTTTAAAAGGCACCGAAACCTAAAGATAAACAATAACGACAACAAAAAATACAGTGATAATAATAAGTAATAAAAAATAAATATGTAGATAAAAAATTAATAAATAGATAAAATATAAGTAATGAAAAAAATTATATAACAATAATACAAGGTAAAATAAAAATTATCATCATATAATATTTTCTATTATAAAAACTTCAATAAAAAAAAAATATTATTATATATATATATATATATATATATATATATATATATAATATATATATATATATATAATATATATATATATATATATATATATATATATATATATATATATATATATATATATATATATATATATATATATATATATATATATATATATATATATAATATAATGAAATGTTTATTTTAATGTTGAAAAAAAACTCAATTAATTAGCTAAGTAATTACTATAGGAAATTTGGTAGACGTCCAATTATTATTATTATAATTATTATTTTATTATTATTAGGGAACAAAAAAAATATATAAAAATAATTCTTTATTTTATATTGATTGAGATAACACTTAATATGTAGATATATATATATATATATATATATATATATATATATATATATATATATATATATATATATATTATATATATATATATATATATATATATATATATATATATATATATATATATATATATATATATATATATATATATATATATATATATATATATATATATATATATATATATATATATATATATATATATATATATATATATATATATATATATATATATATATATATATATATATATATAAAAAAAAAAATAATTTGAAATAATAAATAAATAATTATTTTATTAAAATATAATAATAAATTAATAAAAATTAATATTATATATAATATATATATATAATATAGTATATATATATATATATATATATATATATATATATTATATATATATATATATATATATATATATATATATATATATATATATATATATATATATATATATATATATATATATATATATTATATATTATTTTTTTTTTTTTTTTTTTTTTTTTTTTTTTTTTTTTTTTTTTTTTTTTTTTTTTTTTTTTTTTTTTTTTTTTTTTTTTTTTTTTTTTTTTTTTTTTTTTTTTTTTTTTTTTTTTTTTTTTTTATTTTATTGAAAAATAATTTTCTAGAATATTTTTTTTTTTGACTTGATTTTTGACGGAATTATAAAAAAAGAAAAAGAAAAAAAAGTGATGAAAGTCTTAGACCGGAACTCTTGACCAAAGTTTCTAATTGGAAATAGAGGTCTGTAATCATTTTGCCATAGAATCCTGTAATCGTTTTGCCATAGAGTTCTGTAATCATTTTGATATAGAGCTCTGTAATCATTTCGATATAGAGTTCTGTAATCATTTTGCCATAGAGCTCTGTAATCATTTTGCCATAGAGTTCTGTAATCATTTTGCCATAGAATTATGTAATCATTTTGTCACATTGCTTCCAGTTCTAAAAAGAATATTTTAAATACTTTGTAGTGAAAAAAAAAATCTGCAGTTAATGTATTCACTACCGGAGTTAATCCCCTAATTAATTTCAGAGAACAGTTAACAGGAACTTTGATAAAAAAAAAATAAAAAATTGACTATCCTTTCAAAGGGTCTTTCATGAGTCTCAACTCACTGCAAAAATTGTCCTAACGAATCGTTGGGGCAAGTGGCAAAAATGTCACAAGAAATTTTTTTCAGTTATTTTCTTATTATAAAATAAATCGGTGAAGCGACTTTCTTATGCTTAACATGTCTTTTCTCTATTAAAAATTTTACTGTGACAATTTTGCCATTTGTCACAAACGATTCGTTGGGACAATATTTGCAATGAGTATAACAAATGCCAAATCAGCTTTTAACCTTGTTCTTTATTTCCCAGTTGTTATACTTGACAATAAGTTTTGTTATTGTCTATCAGAATCTATTTCTCATATTACAAACTGACAATCATTATGGAGAATTAATTGTCTCTCGAATTTGTAACACAAAAACTGTCCAAAGGAAACCTAAGAATATTCTCCATTTAGCAATTATATTATTTTTGGCAGTAGAAATGTCAATATATGATATAATATGTAGGACGGTTGATATATATATATATATATATATATATATATATATATATATATATATATATATATATATATATATATATATATATATATATATATATATATATATATATATATATATATATATATATATATATATATATATATATATATAAGTAGTCTTTATTTTATTTCTGGCGCAAATACAGAGATTCTTTTTATATATATTAAAAGTTATATTAGCCACAGTCAAATAAAGGAAACGCTACCAGCAATCTCAAGTTTAGGAATTTTATCTTCATAAGGGAGCATTTAGAGCTCTCGTGAGCTGGTGTTCTTCTTTTCAAAAATAAAACAAAAACAAATGTATTGGTTTGATAGTATGTGAGTCATCATAAGAGCAAACAAACATACTCACACATTTTAATTCAAAGTTGAAATCTAATGAGCGAGAATTATTATCTTTCTTTACTTTTATTATGGGTCAGGTAGGTTAGAAAAGGTTTGGTTAGATTAGTTTATATTAGGCTGTATAGGAATGTAGTTCAAAATAAAGCTAAGCTGAAATTTAGTTGAAGAATTGACCTAAAAAGCTTTCATAATAGTATTTTAAATACTAAACAGCAACAAAATGTAACTTTCCTAATCTCACGTAAAATAAAAAATTTAAAAAATTCGATTTCGAGACTATTTACTCTTGTTTCCCGACATCTGTCCAACGTTAGAATCGTATTAGGGAGGTTTAATCTTGTTTGAAGGAACAGGACCAAACTATCTTCGTACGATTTCAAACATTTGAAAAATGGCATTGAAACGAAAACTAATGTGTTCTCTCTCATGAAAGAATTTGATTAGGCTGGGGTCACACAGGATGACGCTAACATTACGAAACAGTCACATCTTCAAACCTCTCCCCACTTCCATCGCAAAAAAAGTTCTTTATTATTTTGCACGCAAACAGCCTTTAAAAACATGTCAATTTTATGGTCCCTTGGGATTAAGAACAACCCCTCGACAACGTCCCCATCTCCATCTTTTTTAGAATTTCTCTCTGATGGACACAACTTGAATAAAATAATATTGAATTTGCCTATCCAGAAAAATTGGATGAACTATTTAGATGTTCTCAAGACGAAAGAGCCATGTTCATAACTAGGAATGTGGAGCCGGAATCAGAGTTGGAGGTTTGGACTATCGAAATTTATCATTTTAGGATGAAGTCGTAGCGTGAAATTTGGATAAAAATATAAAAATCATGATTTTAATTATGAACATTCTATAAAATAACAAAATCTTCAAAATCCAAAAACCATATCTTCAAAATCCAAAATCCATGTCTCCCATTTCGAAACCACCTCCCATATCAAAATCTCCTCCACCAAAAGCATCTTCCGCCATATCAAAGTCTCCGCCTGGGTAACCCCCTCCAAGGTAATCACCACCAGGGTAATCACCACCAGGGTAATCTAATCTCCCATTCCACCCATGTCAAAACGCTCGCCACCGTCCATTCCCATCTCTGGCATTTCCATTCTGTCCAGTTCTGGGTCGTTACTTGTCAATCCAGGATCAATTCCAGAATCTGGAATCGTCTCTGCTTCAGGTTCGAATCCTGGCTCAAAGCCGTTCGAATCAACTCCTTCATCAAGGCCGGGATCTACACTGTTTTCTCTGTTTTCTGCTTCGTTAGCTGTATTTTCGGTGTTCACAGCTTCAGCGTCGTTCCCTGCATCTGTATTCTCGTTTGCGTTTTCTTGAGGGGTTGTTTCATTAGTTGTTTCATTGGTCTCATTATTTGTTGTTGAATTATTGGTGTCGATGTTGTTTACAACGTTAACATTCTGAAAAAAATATAAAAAATGTTTAAAGTAATAGAATAGAAAGGTCAAAATACTGGTATTAAAATTTCATGATCATATTTACTATTTACATATATTTTCCAACCTTATGAACTTTAACTACTTACCGTTGCTCCAACTCCTCCACCGTATATTGGAGGATGTATTCCAAATCCTGTTCCTAGCCCCCATCCACCAAATCCAATCCCGATAGTTGGCCCTATTCCCCATCCTAAACCACATCCCCATCCGGTCAATGCAGCCCCAGTCAACATACCAGTGGCGAAATTTCCCATTCCGTTGTTTCCTCTGTCAATAATCACAGTATTTTGTCCCCCTCCTCTTCCATCATAGTCCCCTCTGTATCCTCCCCCTCCGTAACCTCCTCCTCCGTAACCTCCTCCTCCGTATCCTCCTCCACCATACTGTCCACCATATCCTCCACCTCTGGGGGCGTTGTATCCTCCTCCATAGTTTCCATTATAATTTTGTCTTGGATAATTATTTGGTTCTGCAAAGAAATAAAATATTTAATTAAAGGCAGCCCATTTAGGGGGCTATTAAAAAAATATATGCAAATACTTATCTTTAAAGCTTTAGTCGTAACTTGCTTTAAGAACTACAAGAATTTTCAAACAAAATCGCAATTTTTTTTTTACCTATGGTACATATGTGGTACACTGCTAAAATTGTTCTAACGAATCGTTGGGACAAGTGGCAAAAATGTAACAGTAAAATTTTCAGTAGAGAAAAGATATGTTAAGCATAAGAAAGTCGCTTCACCGATTTATTTCCTAATAAGAAAATAACATAAAAAATTTGTTGCGACATTTTTTGCTATTTGTCCCACCAATTCGTTTGGACAATTTTCAAAGTTTGAAAATCGTTACTTACAGGGATAAAGAGGAGGAGATTTTTGATGTTAAAAAGGAGAGGAAGAGAGACGTTTATGGGGTCTGGCGGAGACGAGAATCGCAGGAAGAGAGAGAGATCTAGAGATATTGGAGGAGGTTACGTCCTAATGTACTCAGGAAAGTTGGGAAGAGGTCGGAGATATAGAGTCGTAATGATAATAGGGCCTAAATTGTCACTTTTTATTCAGGATGTTTATTTGATCAGTGAGTAGCTGATGGTATGCATGATGAAATTAGGGAACAGGAAATTCTGACTATTTTAGGCATACACACCGCAGCAAGGTTGTCGGCATGAGGAGAAAGAAGCTTTTATGGAAAGTTTGGAGGAAGCATATAGAAAGGATGTACGAACAATATCCCTGATGATAGGAGATTTTATTGCAAGAGTAGAAAGAGAGATAGAGAGCAGGAGTTGAAGAGCCTTTAGGACCTTTTGGGAGGAAGTGAAGAATGCAAGAAAAGATTGATAGATATGAGCATAAGAAACAACCTGAAAATAATGAACGGTTTCTGTCAGCATAGAGAGTCGCATATGTATACAGGAAGTTTTGATAAAAAATCAATAATAGATTACTTTCTCTCATCAGATATGAGAATCGTGTGCAGTGTTAAAATTATACCTAGTGTGTCCTTAGTTTCAGACCACAGGATGATAGTGGCAAAAATTAAGATAAAAATTTTTAGGAAACAGCCAGTAAATAAAAGAAAGATTATAAAAACAAAAAGTCTTAAAGTGAAGAATATAAGAGCCGAGTATGAGCACAAGATGAACGAAAATATAAATGAGCTAGAGGATGGAAGAGAAAGAGCACATGAGCAGAGATTGGAAGATGTTTAAAAGAGGTGACGGTAGAGGTGTTGGGAGAAGAATGGAAAGGTGGTGGAAGGAAAAAGCACACACCTTGGTGGACGGAGGAAGTGAAGAGAGCAATAAAACAGAATACCAAATGGATGAGTAATAATTGAGAAGGAGAACTCCAGAATCTAGAATAGAATATGTGCTGGCCAGAAATGAAACAAAAACAGTGAAGAGAAGAGCTGAGAGGGAGAGCTGGAAGATGATGAAGAAAGACCTCAGAGGGAATAGGTCCTTGATATATGAAATGATAAAATCATACAGAAAAGATAAAACCAAAGTGAACAACATAAAAAATGCACAAGGTGAGGTATTGGTGACATCAAGGGAAATCTACGAAAGATGGACAAAGTATTATGAATCTTTGCTGAATGTTGAACAGGAAGGAGAAAATCAAGAGAAGAGAAGGGGAGAGGAGTTTCAGGAAATGATTGAGGAAGAAGAGGAGCTTACTAGGGAAGAGTGTGAATTGATGTTTGCCAAAATGAAAAAAAGGTAAAGCTCCAGGAGAGGATGGAATAGGGATAGAGCTGATAAAAAATGCAGGCGAACAAACTATAACTTATATATTGCGATTATTGAACATGTATGTATTGGTGTAGGAGTCAAGCGCCGAAAAAATGGGGAAAGACCGTAATTCTAATATATAAAGGCAAAGGAGATTCTGGCATATGTTCAAATTATAGAGGATATCATTAATAAAACATATATTAAAGATTTGTAAAAGAATGATAGAAAAGAGATTGAGGGAAAGAATTAAGCTACAGCTGGGTGAAGAGCAACATGGCTATAGACAAGGTAGAGGAACAACGGATCTTATCTTCGGTTTGAGACAAACAGTTGAGAAAACATAAGAATATAACATCAGAGTAAATGTAGCTTTTATAGATTTGCAGAAGGCCTTTGATTCGGTACCCAGAAATAATTTGTAGAGGTGTTTAGAAAGAGATTACGGAATATCAGGTAGAATATTGAGAGCAGTCAAGAATCTGTACGAGTTCTGTCCATGCATAGTATGTACTGGACACGAAAATGAAAGATGGTTTGAAATGAAAACAGTGGTGAAACAAGGCAATGTGTTATCACCTGCGCTGTTATTTAGAGATTTAAGGAGCAATTGGAATGAGAAACAAATCATGGTATTTTTGCAATTGCAGACGATATTGCGTTCTGGAGTGTTGATAGAGTAGACGTAGAGACAATGTTAAATAAATGGAATTAGTGTTGTGAAGTGGCTGTTTGAGAATAAATAAGGACA
>SEYY01019128.1:27500-35000 GCA_009176605.1 Armadillidium nasatum | reverse complement strand
ATATATATATATATATATATATATATATATATATATATATATATATATATATATATATAATATATATATATATATATATATATATATATATATATATATAATATATATATAATATATATATATATATATATATATATATAATTTTATGTAATAACATTAATTATATAATTTTTTTTATAAAAAATTATGTAATAAGCACGTACGAATATAATCGAAGACGCAAGCGTGATTATATAATCAACAACTGAATAAATTATTTCAAGTCGCAAATAAAAAAGATGCGAAGAAGAAGGAAGAAAGTAGTGAGTAAATTAAACAAATTTTGTTATCTAAGAAATGAATCTGTCTGGCTCGTTGGGAACGTCCATGATTTTCATTCCTAAGGACCTGCGTTCGAATTTTGATCTCGATAGTTTTGGAAGTTTAATTTTCAGTCAGTAGTCGGCGCTAAAATAAAGTCAAGAAAAAGGAAGAAGAAATTCAAAACCACATGATTAAATCCAAGATTGCAGAAACCAGGTGGTTAAATCCAAGATGACGGAAAAGCCCGTAGTCAAAAATCAAGATGGCGGACGGATGACATCATAGTGTCAAAATGATCTAGTGCCGTGACGTCACAGGGTCAGGTGTGTGTGCGAGTGCGCATGCTCTTACGGGTGTGACGTCATCACAGAGGGTGATTTGCATTAAAGGTGGGTGGCTAAAAGGTGCTAGAAAAAAGCTAGAAATAAGTTCGAGAAAGAGCGTGGGAACCGGAAGAAAACCACAAGTGCCACTGAAAAACCTCAAGAATAATCGCAAATGCTACAAAAAAGCACAAGATAAAAAAAACTGCATAAAGGTCCAGCAAAGAGCCTGAGGGAGCGGTTTTCCCCCTCTTTTCTCCTCAAATTCCCTTCTATTTCCATCCACTCAAAAATTCTTTCACGAGAGTGCGTGACCAATTTCTTCCCTCGTTTCCCCTCTGTGCCACCTGGTATTGTTACTCTCTGTGAAGTGCTTATAATATATATATATATATATATATATATATATATATATATATATATATATATATATATATATATATATATATATATATATATATATATATATATATATATATATATATATATATATATATATGAGATAGAGGGAAGAACTAGTTTAAAACCTAGTAATTTCACCTGAATGCGAGTTATTTCATTTTAATGATTGAATCAAAGTTTTTTGGCTTTAAGAATGGCTCATCGGCATAGAGTTGGATACATTGTTCCATATATATATATATATATATATATATATATATATATATATATATATATATATATATATATATATATATATATATATATATATATATATATATATATATATATATATATATATATATATATATATATATATATATATATATATATATATATAATATATATATATATATATATATATATATATATATATATATTATATATATAATATATATATATATATATATATATATATATATATATATATATATATATATATATATATATATTATATTCTTTACGGTCATATTTAATGCTATTTACTAAATATATAACTAACAAAGAATTAGGTTGAAATAAAAATCTTTTCATTAAATATGAAAACGAGAAAAAAAAAGATTTTGTTTTTCTTTTCTAGAATAAAACCAGAAAAAACCGGTTTTACTCGGTAAAAAAAACGTTTTTATTGTTTTCAAAATAAGGACAGTGAGGAAAATCGATATTTTCATCACTTGACAACAGATTGACCTCAACACCAATTTTCAATGGCTTGTGAACATTTTTTGGCATCAATTATGGCTACAAAATGCCGGATGCCCACATAATATCCACTAATGCTGAGGTAAAGTTTTTACTCTTTCTGATTAAAGGCAGATGTGAACAGATAAATGGTGCTTGAAAATGCACAAGTCGAAGGAAGGGAGGAAATTTGAATAAAGAAAATGTTACATTCTTTACCAGTAGAACGTGTGCTAGAATGAGCATAGCAGTTAAGTTTATGGTCAAAGATCTGGATTGATAAAGAAGAGTCACGTGGTCAAAAATCAAGATGGCGAACAGATGAGGTCATAGTGCTAAAATGGTCTAGTGCCATACAGAGAAAGTTTGTGTGGAAAGAACGGTTGCACGAACTTTTCTCGGAGGAGGAAGTATGCCATTAGAGAGATCAGAAGAACAGTATCAGTTGCTGCTACGATAGTTTAAAGAAAGATCAGCTACAGTTTTACTGCTAAAAGCCAGTGGAGAGATTCAATGAAAGAGGAAAAGTTGACATGATGAAAAAACCAAGCTCCATGTTTTCAAAGAAGAGTAATTTATATAACTGATATCAAACGAGGTATTTGATGCTTATACTCAAAAACGGAACAAGCAACAGCTTCTATAGAACGATCAGATTGGGAATCAGAAAGAAGGTTGCAGAGAGAAGGATACATCCCTAAGAGGAAATCTTAGAAATTAAAGCTTTGTAGTTTAGTTTCTAGCTATTGAAAATTTTCAAAATTAACGTAGCCACAACTTCAAAATTCGCCGAAATGCCTAAGAACAGAGAACAAAGAGTCAGAGAGAGAAGGGAAAGATATCAATGGTCTATCGTTCCTTCCTGAAACCATATTGACAGTCTATGATAAGATTAGAAGATTTAAAATATTTCCAAATGTTTCTTTCAAAAGTAAATTCGAAAACTTTTGAAAGAAAAGAGATTATTTGGAGATAGTTACATTGTTAAATGGAATTCCATATATTCGCCTCAGGTTGAATGAATCACTCTTTCAACAGCAGGAAAGACATACACGTCAAAGTTGATAGGTAGAGACGAAACAGGGAAAATTGAAGGGCACTATTTTTGAGACCCAAAGGAAAGATGGCAGCAGCAGAATTATACTTTCTTAGTATTCATCTCGGAAAGACAGGCAGAAAAAAAGTGGAATTAGAGGGAAAGTTTTGAACGAATTATTAATTTAGATAAGAGGAAAGAATTTGAAATGGATGCCCCCTGTAGAAGAAAATTTATGACGTTCTGGGTTGCATGCTTTTCGAGAGTTCGCTCACGCAAGACAGGTTAGTTATTAATACTAAAGACCTTAATTAAAACAGTTCATTTGCTGAGGCTGAAATCAGTCGTTAAAAACTTAAGACTTGGTATAATTAAATATAAAATAGAAAGAAAAGGGCGTGTAGTCGTCTGAAATTTACTTAGTAGAATTGAACTATGGCAATGTTGACGCAGTCGAGAGAAAACTATGAACCACATTTTTCTTCGGCGTCCTTTTTGTTGAATGGTTTACCTTGTGAAATTGAATTCAATTTTTTCCTTAGTTTTTAATACATTTGACCAATCAACTTAACCCTTTTACCCAGTCCTCGTCAGTAAAGCATTAAACCACCAGGTTTACCACCTTATATCTGGGTGAGTTTGTATATTTATGGTCCTATTTAAATGCTAACTTGTACCTAAACCTTATATTGTAATTATTTTTATTCTTATATAAGTGTTCCTACTTTAGTTTTCTAGTAAGGTATCTCCAGCTTTTCTATGTTTAGACCATTGCTGCATATCTCTTTGTACGTTCCAACTGCGAGCTGATATAGCTGCTATACACAAGCTTTACCTGTATATTTTCAGATAACTGTTTAGTCCTACTTTTTTCTCTACCTACTGTATATATATGTTGTGTGAATAGTTTCACTTCAATAACAGTTGCACTTTATATATTTTATAGCCACCTTTAAGGTTGAAAACAAACTTTATTATTATTATTGACTATTATTATTATTGACTCACATGATTGAGGTCGCCTGTTCGATTCCTATTGGGAATCCCATTTATATACTACCTAAGAAAGGAAAGTTCCTGTCCCCGAAGAGGGCAATGCGTGAGATGTGAACTTTTTTAATTAAAAAAAAAAAAAGAAAAGCTCATAATTTCTAAAGAGTTGTATCCCAGAAATCATCAATAAAAGGAAAAAAATCACAACAGTGAAAGCCATACTAAAGATCCAGAGATTGTAATTCTCTTCCAAATGATTAAGGGGAAGAGGAGATATATGAAGAGGAGATTTAAGAACTTTTGAAAGAACACTGTATAAGTGATAGCTATAGTCCAATGGTTAGAAGACTACTTACTCCCCATTTTAGGTGTTCTATAAATTTTATCAATACTCCAATATTTGGAAATATTATAAAGTTGAATAAAGATAGAACAAATTCTGAAAAACCACACTCGCCTTTAATATTTCTAACGTTCATAGATGCCATTTCATTTATGAAAAATAGTTTGTCAAACTTAAATAGATCAGCATATTGTATTCTTATGAGCCACAAGAGTTCCTAAGACATACAAAAAAAATGATAATTTTTCGTATTCAAATTGGAGAATGATAGAAAATACTTTTAAAAAAAATAAAAAAATAAAAAAATAAAAAAAAACACACAATCCTTGATGTAATAGTTTTTTAATTAGTGTCAAAGATGGAAGGGTTAAGTATTTTCTATCCAGAGAAAAATTGTTTTGACACTCCTCCTCCTCTTCTTTGTGTTAATGACGAATGCAGATACTTAAAAGTGAGTTTTGTGAAAAAAAATTAACAGGAGTAGAAAAAGGAAGAAGCTATTCAAGAAAATAAAAGAGAAAATCCGAAAGCTTTAAATAGGTGGCAAGATTAAGTGTGTTAAACATTTGTAGGAAGATTTCTAAAATTAATCTTACTGGAAAAAGCGAGAAAATAATAATAATGAAAAAAATCATTAAAACTGAAAAATTTGTTTTGAAATTTAGTACAATACGGTTTGAAATATTAAAACTGAAATAGTGATCTTGTAAATGAGATTCTACACAATCACTTCAAAAGGAATGTGTATGTCAAAAGACGACCATATAAAGAAAAAAACGTACACATTTTTATATCATGTTAAACGTTTAGAACTCTCTAGATCCGTTACAGCCTGTTAGACCTACCCCTTTTAAATGAAAATAAAAATTTAATTTTAGTTCATTAAAGTTTTAACTTTAATTTCTTTTTTAAAATTTTTAATTTGAAACAATCAGGTCGATATATGAAAAAAGTATAAAGAAATTTACTTCCAAAAATATTAAAATCTTTAAAAAATAATCAGAAACTATTGGACTGAAAATAAAAAACTACATTAAGAAAAATTTACTCATAAAAACAAAACATTGTTTAACCAAAAATTTTATTGATGTATATACAATTGCAAAAACATTAGGGTATACAAAATTATCATAAAACTAAAAATCTAAATATGGGAATTATCACTTACGTTACATCTGATACTCGAAACGAACAACAAAAAATGAAGTAAATCATCTCTCATATCATAATTTCAATTAATAATAGTCTTCATAAATTTAAATTACAATCTTTATAAATGCAAGCCAAATAACTTCAAAATTACGAAAGAAAATTTAAAAAAAATCATTATACACATACAATTAGTGGGATGGAAATAAGAATCATAAGTAAAACGCATTCAATCATTTTATCATAATGAATTAACATTATAAAATAATCATAAATTGAAAATACATTTCATTTACACCTTATACACTTATGTTTGTTAGTATTTGTTTGGACTGGGACAGTCACGATAGGCCCTTGTGGCTTCTAACTGTCTCTATTTTCCTATGATTAGATGGACAATATAACAAGTATCAAAAAATACAAGAAAGAAAATCACGAAATAAATGCTGGGAAGTTTTTGTTCACATATTTTTAAACAATGTATTTTTTTTCTTAAAAAATAGGTTATAAACTTTATTTATAAAATTGGCTATAAACTACATATATAATTCAGATCTAAACTTCTTTAAAGAACTTTCAAAAGCATTTCTGAAATAATTTAATTTTTAACAAATTTTAACACAATCTTGTTCATCTCTTATTTTGATTATATATATATATATATATATATATATATATATATATATATATATATATATATATATATATATATATATATATATATATATATATATATATATATATATATATATATATATATATATATATATATATATATATATATAATTTATTATATTTTTTTTTTTTTATATTATTTTTATTATTATAAAATAGAAATACTATAAAATAATAATAAAAAATAAATAAATAAATATAATAATATAATATATAATATATATATATATATATATATATATATATATATATATATATATATATATATATATATATATATATATATATATATATATATATATATATATATATATATATATATATATATATATATATATATATATATATATATATATATATATATATATATATATATATATATATATATATATATATATAAAACTTCAAAGGTTTAAAAAAAAAAAAAAATCACAACCCATACTGGAACAAAGGAAAAAAAAAAATTCAAAATAAGATTGTTTAAATAATAAACTGAGGTTAAATAAATAATAAACTTATTCTATACTGGGTATAATTCGGTCGCCACTCCTGACGCTTCCTTCGCTCTCCGGGGATGTTCGATTTCTTCGTCCTTCCCATAATCCAACTTCATACATGTTAAAAACCTTTCTTGGATTAGCCTCCTGAAGGCGATTTCCGATTGCCTTCCTCATTTGTCTTCCCTTCATCATCATTTCCCTTGTTCCAGGACCTTTAACTTTGTTTAATAAGTTATGTAGTGGGTTGTGAGGATTTTGGCCTTGAGAAGCGGTGTGGGTAATGCTCGCTTCTCTGCCCATCAGCTATATGGTTTTATATAATGCATTTCGCCTGTTACGATAAATAATAAAGGCAATCCTCAATATCAGAAGCAAACAACCTAATACAATATTGGCTATTACTAAGTATTGGACAGTGTGGGACGCCCAATTTTCTTGTTTCAAATAGATCGCAATTAAAGCCCATATATAAACTGGAAAAAATAAAATCACATTAAGAATACAAATGTCTTTTCAAATGATGCAATGTAATTAATAGAAATATTTAAAACTAAAAAAAGGAAAAAAAAAAAAAAAAAAAAAAAAAAAAATATTGAGAAAACCCTCTTTAAAAATTGAATAACTATATAATATTTTCGAAGATATAATAATAATTTTCCAAGGCTGATTATTATTATTATTATTATTTTATTATTATTATTATTATTATTATTATTAAGAAAGAACAATAATAATTTAAACTTTAAACTAACGTCCAATTTATTAACTATCACTTACCTATGTAATGAGTAAAAATTGTATTTTTCAGCCTCATAAACAAGGTCTGCTCCAATACGAAATAGATAATGAAGACTACAAGTAGAAAAGCCAAAATTCCAATACAAGTATTATTTGCTACATCATCAATTTGTTTCTCATTTTCAGACTGTAAATTATAAATACAACAATAGATTAAAAAAAAAAAAAAATCTCCAAACTTTTAAATTTTTTTTTAAAAAATATACCTCATAAACAGACCTACGCAGCCGGGTTTTTTTTTTTTTTTCTCCATTTTTG
>SEYY01019128.1:12500-22500 GCA_009176605.1 Armadillidium nasatum | reverse complement strand
CACGTTTCCAGCAAGAAGGGAAGGTTGAAGTAGAAAGACATAGACGAAATAGTTTACCAAGGCATGGTGCAAGCTCGGAAGCACAAGTTTTGAGAACCACAGGAGGGATACCATCAGGACCGTACGCCTTCTTAGTGTTAAGCTCAGAGAGAGCAGAAGTGACGTCTTTAGAAGAAATTACAATTTTAGGCATAAATGAGTTAGAGGGGGTTGAAGGAGTAGGAACAGCTCCGGAATCGTCTAAGGTTGAATTTAAGGCAAAAGTTTGAGCAAAGAGTTCAGCTTTAGAGGAAGGCAAAACGGCAGTTGTACCGTCAGAAGATACTAAGAGGAGGGAAAGAGGAAGAAGCAAAGTTAGAGTTGACATTTTTTGCAAAATGCCAGAAAGGGCGAGAGGAAGAGGAGCCAGAAAGATTATTGCATTTTGCGACGGAGAAAAGAGTTTTTAGTATCTCGAAGAATAGATTTTGCACGATTCCGGGATGAAATATAAGATGCATGAGATTCTGGAGTTTGAAGACGACGGTAGTCCCTGAAGGCAGCATCCCTGCGGCGGATAGCACGAGAACAAGCAGAGTTAAACCAAGGTTTATTAGGTTTAGTGGAAGGGAAAGAATATGGAATGTACGCCTCCATGCCAGAGAGAATCACCTCAGTTATGCGCTCAGCGCACTCCGAGGGACCCCTCCCACGGAAACAGTAATCATTCCATGGAAAATCAGAAAAAGTACGACCGCAAGTCAGACCAGTTAGTGGCACCGAAATGCCAGAAACGTCTCCTCGCCGATGGCGGGGGCCGTTCTTGCGGAAGACTTGAAGAGACAGGACAAGATACGGAGATAAGAAGGTGATCGGATGAACCCAGAGGAGGAAAGAGTTTAACAGTATAAGGAGAAGGATTAGAAGTTAGAAAAAGGTCTAGAATGTTGGGTTCATCACCAAGACGGTCAGGGATACGGGTAGGGAGTTGCACCAACTGCTCAAGGTTGTTCTGGATAGAAAATTTGGAAGGCGAGTTCACCAGCTGGATCTTGGGAACTAGATATATATATATATATATATATATATATATATATATATATATATATATATATATATATATATATATATATATATATATATATATATATATATATATATATATATATATATATATATATATATATATATATATATATATATATATATATATATATATATTGTCCAGCTCTACATAAAATCATGGGGCTTTGTTAGAGTTGAAATTATCAGAAAAAATAGAGAAATTCTAAACTCTATCCTTAAAAAGTGGAACTTTTTCCAGCCTATAGTTTCAAAATATTTATCTAGAAACTCGTTAAAATACGAGCCAACGGTGACGATTGTGAACTCTATACAAAATATTAAAATTTAGTTCAAAATGATCCATCCTAATGATACAATTTTCTTAGTACCAAAAAGTTAAGAAATCGTTTTGTGTGCGTATATTTTGAAAGAAAATTTATAAAGAATAAATATTCATAAAAGCTCTGTAGATTAAACAGAAGATCATGGATAAGGATCCTGCAATACTTTCTAAGAAAGAAAAATAACAAAATCATTACTTTATAATTATTATTATTATTACTAAGTTAATGATCGAGCAATAATTTTCAACAGCGAAAAGTATCAAAACCATAGCATTACTACTACTACTAACAACAACAAAAACAACAACAATAATAAATAATAATAATAATAATAATAATAATAATTTATTCTTGAATGATTGAAGTTATTCACGAATCACATGCAACACCTGCGAATAAATTGATGGAAAAGTTTAAATTTCGTTGATTATTCCAAAAGCAGAAACCTTCAATTTATTTCAACAAAAGGTTTATATAAAAAATAAATATTTCGTGATATATATATATATATATATATATATATATATATATATATATATATATATATATATATATATATATATATATATATATATATATATATATATATATATATATATATATATATATATATATATATATATATATGGTGGAAAAAGGTCAGTTCCTACACGGTATCCGTCCCAGATGGGAAGAAATGTAGACAAATTCCCAACTTAAAAGCCGACTTGTCAGATACAAATTGACAAATTGTTGAAAGTATAATAATAATAATAATAAACTATTTTAGAACAACTTAATGGCCAGTGAATACATGAAATACTGGGCGTAGTAGCTAACTCTGGGATCAGAGAGCTGAGAAGAGAATGAATGCGACTGTTTGGAAAGGCGGGTCATACTAAATCTCTTCAAAGAGGATGGTATGCGACTGAAGAGACCATACATTAGTTGTCAATTTGTTACAGCCATAAATAATATGAGTGAAGTGAATGAAAAAAGGTTCAGCTGCTCTGAAAAAAGGATGAAGTGAAGTGAGTGTGGAAAAGTTGAGACAAAAAGCAATAGCCACTACTAGAAAAGCTGAATGAATATAACGCACACAAAGACAAATGCACTCCTATACAGAGTCTGCAACTGGAGAAGGCGTCTGAAACCGATTAAACTTTTAGAAGCTAGTTTATCAAGTAAAACAATAGATATCTTTACTTAAAAGTTCATTTCGCACATATATTTAGACTTTTGACAAAGGAAATACAGGTGTGTGAAAAATTTGACGACTATCTGAATAAATTAAGTTTTTGATGCAATGAAAACCACCTGTTGAATATGCCCTAATAAGAAAAGTGGAGGAACAAAGGTCTGTTTGCTTCATTCATTAGATTGGATAGATAAAGCATATATAGGAGTCATTATTTAATACTGAACAGTGAATATGGAAAGAGAGAAAATCCTGAGGAACAATAATATTGATGGGTTTTACAGATGTCGTCTACCGTGGCTCAAAAGGTAGGGTGAATGACTCACATGATTGAGGGCGCTGGTTCGATCCCGCTTGGGGTTCCTAGGTATATACTACCAAGAAAAGTTCCTCTCTTAGAATAGGGCAATGCCCGTGAGATGTGAACTTTTATTTTTAAAAAAAATGGGTAGTTCACATTTACAACAAATGCTGTAGACTGTAGGGTGATTGAAAAGGAAATCTGAGAAGGTTTCAAAGAGAACAGAATCCAAGGAGAAATATGGAAATCAATACTTTGTGTAAAATTCTACCGAAAGATTTTAATAAACATTCCTTACGGAAGTCCCACTGGAGATCTGAGGTAGGATTTGAAGAATTAAGATGCTTCCAAATCTTCCGTTTGGGATATATTACAACAAATTTGAAAGAACTACAAGTAAGACCGTTAGGCGAACAGGACTACAGTTAGGGAAAGTACATACTTTAAGGATCATGTAAGAAACACACTCAGCAACAATGACGTTTCTAATTTCAGAGCTCTCAAGTATCCGAGTTCGGTTACGATCAATGGAAAGAAAAGTGATTTATTCATATAGGTTTGGAGTTAACAAAAGAAATACACACACAAAAACACACATATAATAGACAGACTCATACTTCTACAAAAAAAAATACAAAGGCGTGTAATACCTGCATACTGATGTACCAAAGAACAAATAAATGTTTTAAAAGATAAAAGTGATTAATTATTAATGCAAATGGAAATTACGCTTTTTATTCTTTCTAAGAACTAACACGCACACCATATATATATATATATATATATATATATATATATATATATATATATATATATATATATATATATATATATATATATATATATATATATATATATATATATATATATATATATATATATATATATATATATATATATATATATATATATATATATATATATATATATATATATATATATATATATATATATATATATATATATATATACACTGATCCCTCAAGTAGGCATGTGCCGGAAGCAAACCAAATTTCACCAGTTGATGAGAATTAAGAACCAAGGTCAAATTAATGACTGATAGGTCTCGAAACACTTTACAATATATATATATATATATATATATATATATATATATATATATATATATATATATATATATATATATATATATATATATATATATATATATATATATATATATATATATATATATATATGAAAGCGATTTAAAAGTGTTTTGAAAAGGAACAAAAATACACAGCATAAAGCAGAACTACGAGTTTAATATTTTGCATCAAAAACTCAATCACAGCGCATTGTGGTAATGGATTGGCCAAGGAGGAATAAATTCTCTGGTTCAACTTCTAGAAATTCTCAAAAGATGTTCCTCCTCAATAAAGAATAAAATCCTCGTGAAGCATTATCGTGCGGCACTAAAAAATCATCACGAGTTTAAAATTCCCCTCAATGAAAAAAAAAATTCCCTATGAGGAGTATCGAAATTCTCGTCATTAAAAGAAAAATTCCTTGAAGAGTCAAATTTACCTCAATTAAGGAAAAAACCCTTGAGGTGTGAAATTTTTTTTTTAAATTAATATAAATAATAAAATAAGTTAACATGTTTCAACAATTTGTAGAATTGATTTTTCATTCCTAACCTTGATTTGTGTAAAACTACAGAAAAGGGGTTACAGGTCCTTAACCAAATGAATAATCTTTTGAAATCTATTGAGGTCATTTGCTAATGCCTAGCAAATGACCTCAACGGATATATCAACACGAAACGTGATAAAATGTTATAGTAAGTTTATATACTGTAGAAGGGCGTAGGGTGAGTGAATTTCTCCTTCAGACAAAATCGCGACATTTATGAGAAGGCCAAATGCAATGAGTTTCCATTAATAATAGAACAAATAAAATATTAGACAAATGCAGAAGCGTAGTGATTGTACTACACACACACAAAAAAAAAAAAAAAACTGTGCTCTCTATTATTCTATTATTACGTTATCATTTTTTAAATTGAAAATGAAGACATAAAAACTAGTAAAATTTATGACGTAGTAAATCTTATATTCTACAACAGTACATGAAAATTAGTGGAAAATCCCCAAACTCAATTAGAATATTTAAATATTGATTCTTTTATCATTGAACAAAGAAAAATAGAAGTAAGGGGCAATGAGAACTTGCTATAAAAAATTTAAAACTTTATAATCAATTTAGTTACATTTAAAACATGTAATTCCTTATCGAAGAAAACTGTAGAAACTGCTTATTATTGTATCACATAAATTACAACTATTTTGAAAGCTTTGTTTTATTCTACACTACAAACAGTCAGATATAATGTCACATATACACGTTGCCCAAGGGGTGCCCTGCTTTCGCACCAATTTTGTGTGGAGGTAGGAAACCTCAGGCTAGCTCGTTGTGGTACCTCCTCCTTTCCAGCCACCTCTGTTCTGTGGAACTTTCTACCATCATCTATTTTTCCTCCTGTATTTAACCTTCCTCTCTTCAAGGCTTCCGTCTGCGCCCACCTGAGGGATGTGAATTAGGTTTAGGCGAGTGTTTAACCGGGTTTTCTTCCTTTGTGTGTGCCACCTCCTTGAAAAGGGCTCTGCCCGTGAGTGGTGGCCATCTGTAAAAAAAAAAAAAAAAATAATAATAATTTTTCATTAAAAGTTTCAGTAAAAAACATTTCTTTGAAAGTACAGAAGAATATTTCTTTTTTAATGGAGATAATCATAGAAATAGAGGAATGCTCCCAGGGGAATCTTAATCTATGGGTCACGACTCACGACCCAAACTTCTCAGGAAAAAAAAAAAAAAATTAAAGTTTAAATATTTTTAATTTAAAATTTTAAACCTTTGTTTTTAACATGTGTTAAACACTAAAATTTTGCAGATTTACGAGTATTTGTTACACAATGTTATAATTAATAATTACTATACTAATATTATTAAATTAGAATTTTAAATTTCTATGTAGATCATGGGTCGCGAACGAAGGTCTTATTGATTTTGGATTTTTGACAAAAAAAGGTTAAGAATCTCTACTATAACCAATGTGTTAGAAACTTCAGATCAAAATATATCGGTTAAACGTTGAGGTAAATAAACTGCAACAAATTTAAGAGATAAACGACATATCGGTTGATACTGTTTAAATCTCAGAAACGTATTTATTTGACGGTAAATAATTCACACACACACACAAAAAAAAAAAAAAAGTGGAGAAGGAAGTTTAATAAAACTGGCCCAAAGCAGAAGCGCCATTACCTTTTATATTCAAAAAGAAAGAATACACTGCAAAAATTGTCCTAACGATTGGTTGGGACAAGTGGCATAAATGACAATTTTCTCTATTTTCCTATTAGAAAATAAATCGGTGAAGCGACTTTCTTTTGTTTAACATGTCTTTTCTCTACCGATAATTTTACTGTGACATTTTTTGCCACTTGTCCCAACGATTCGTTAGGACAATATTTGTAGTGTAGAGAAAATCAATTCCCATACACAACCCAGCATAGGCGTAACCAGAAAAGTTTTCTTTATCAGAGAATCTCAATTAGTCTTATGATTTTCGTATTAGCTTAATTTTATTCATATATATATATATATATATATATATATATATATATATATATATATATATATATATATATATATATATATATATATATATATATATATATATATATATATATATATATATATATATATATATATATATATTCCAATTATCACCATTGCCCAATGGGCAGAGTTTTATTCGAGGGGGGGGGGGAATGTTATAATAGCGAAAGCGACAAGAGTAAAAATCGGAAAGAATTTCAATATCGCAAATTTTGAAGGGGTGTATTTATGTGACTTTTAAAGTGAGGGAGATTAAATTTGATTGGAAACATAAGTAGAAGAGAATTCCACAAAACAGTAGTGGCTGGATATAAGCACCACAACGAACAGACTTGAATCAGTTGGCAATGTCTCACAAAATTATTTGCAGTCACTGCACCCCTTGTGTAACCGAGACTCGGGGTTGAATAGAGACACAGCAATAAAGTCACGTCATGAAGATAAAGGGCCATGCAAATAGGAAAGTAGGAAACAGTTCATAAGATGCGTGAAACCTTATCCACTCTAGATATGATAGCAGTATCCCATATTATCGGCGTGTGAATGGATATAGTTGAGCAACTTTGAAGGTCATTAATGAAACGTAGGAATGGAGCAGGAGATAAGACAAAATACTGTAGAACATCATATCATTGTTGACAGGAAAGAAAGAAGTCGCCCCATCAACAACAGCTGATTTGGAAAGATTAGAAAGAAAGCTAGACATAAGTAAGCAATGAGAAAGAGACCCAAAAGAGGGGAGCTTGGAAAGCAAAGAACCATGTCATAACCAGATAAAAGTATTGAGCATGTCAAGCGTTTGTAAACAAGATTCTCCAGATCCCTATATATATATATATATATATATATATATATATATATATATATATATATATATATATATATATATATATATATATATATATATATATATATATATATATATATATATATATATATATATATATATATATATATATATATATATATATATATATATATATATATATATATATATATATATATATATATATATATATATATATATATATATATATCCAAAATTCAAAAGGGACCGCAATGGCGAACCATTTACCAAGAACGCAAAGTGATTGGCAAAATGATTCATTTAAAAAAAAAAAAAAAAAAAAAAAAAAAGTGTAAATATTAAAAATCACTTCCACGAATTCACGCAAACAATTGTTAAGGTTAATACAAAAGTTAAAAGCAAAATTAGAGCTTCGAACTCTTAGATTTTTAAGTGTCAAAAAACGATATTTAGTTACCATTTAAATATCAAAGGAAAAACCAAATAATTGTCATAAATTATTGTTCTGTTTGCAGCCGTTGCTATGGAAACAGGATATGACGTCAAACAAACACAATTTTTGCATTTTATTCTCTCTTTCTCTTTATATATATATATATATATATATATATATATATATATATATATATATATATATATATATATATATATATATATATATATATATATATATATATATATATATATATATTCTTTATTCAAATGTGTAAATACATGTAATTTTAATAGTATATTATAGTGTCCCACTGGCTCTCTGCCCCAGAGAGTAAATATTAAGAATTCTTATAGATAGATATCAAAGTAATGATTATAAGTTATTAAAATTTGCCACGAACAAACGTTGGCGTTTGAGAATCGTGCTGAAATCGCAACAAGAGTTGGAAGTGATTGCCATTAGCATCAAGGGATACCTGCACATGTTTTTCCATGTTACAAAAGTTGCCGCCCAGCTACTGAGTCACAGCATCAATTGCCTGTTTTGAATGTTGTCTTTCAGTTGCATGAGAGTACCTGGTTTGTTATGAAACATAATTCCCTTTCAGCATGCCTCATAGGAAGAAATCAGGCGGGAAAAGGTCACCCGACCTGGTAATCAAATTCTCTTGGAAATTACCATATCTTCAAAGGTCTTAATTTAATGCTGGCGTTAATACGTGCAGAAAGTGACGCCTTCCAACTGAAAATAGCCAGGAAGGAGTTCCTCATCATCCAAATGATTTACAAACTCATTCAAGACGTTTATATACAAATTTTATTAACTTATGACCAGTACTTTTGATATCTAAAAGCATATATCTGGGGCCGAGAGCGAGTGTGACACTAAGAAATTTTAATGTATGAGAAACATGGACAAGACATGCAAAATTCTAGTACTTAAAATTTACAACTTTTAAACTGTGATAAAGATACAATCTTTTCTCCAGTTTCTTCGGTAATTTGATTTCGTTTTGGAATGTATATTTGACCTCTACTACTAAACGGCCTTTTACTCATAAGTTAGAGCAGAGAGATATTTATAAGCCAATATATATAAATTAATTAGCAAAATAATCGGCTGAAAATTGACGTCTGACAATGACGATTGAGAAA
Organism: Armadillidium nasatum; assembly: GCA_009176605.1. Classification (NCBI taxonomy): domain Eukaryota; kingdom Metazoa; phylum Arthropoda; class Malacostraca; order Isopoda; family Armadillidiidae; genus Armadillidium; species Armadillidium nasatum. The sequence goes on along the minus strand of SEYY01019128.1, from coordinate 13,612 downwards.
AAATATGCCTATTTTGCAGATCATATATATATATATATATATATATATATATATATATATATATATATATATATATATATATATATATATATATATATATATATATATATATATATATGAACCGACCGGGGCCTCGGCCCCGGCTAAAAATCAGGGAAAACGGGAGTTTGCCTGCCGGGGTTAAAATGGAAAATTATGCTTGAGGGAACAATCTAATTTCATTTTTTTATTTTAAATTTTCAGCAGATTCTCCTGAAATTTTCAGTGTACAAAGTCCATTTATAGAGTTTTTCTGAGTCTATAACTATTAATTTTTTTTTTTTTTTAAATTTAACCCTTTTCAAATGAATGACGGAGCCAAACCACTTTTCAGAATAATCTGAAATTTGGATTGTATATTCAGAATTCTATTGACAACAAAAACTTGTAACAGACTTTTATTCCCAGAGTTATAGAAAAAATGTTATAAGCCCAAAACTGAACAACTATCGAAAAAAAATAATCCACCTTTACGGACAAAAAAAAATAAATAAATAAAAAAAAATAAAAAATACAACTATAGCATTTCTTATTTTTGGTGGGTGCATAGAGGAAGGATGGGGCTACATATTCCTTTCTACACTTTATTCGATGCAATTCGCTGGTTTCGCGATATAGTCTTCAAAAAGGTCCAATTTTGACCAAATTTCAAAAATTTCAAAACTTTGAGAGGCTACATCTCGATTCAAACAAATAGCATTTAATAATGCACTAAATGAAGGTTGTTGCTCTGTCCCTCCTCTAAATAATAATCAAATTTAAATAAATTATAGGTAGCGTTTTTTTTTTTTTTTTTTGCATAATTTTTTTCTCCGGAAGGGTACGATTTTTGCAATTTTTTTTTCAAGTAATTATAACTTTTTTTCTAAACGTGATTTAAAAATTTTTTTCTCACCAATGCAAGAAATTGGGGCAAAGATTATTCAGTTAAATTTTCAGCTCATGTGGACCAGTGGTTTGACCCCGCTATTCACATCGGAAATAAAGGGTTAAGTGAATTAGAAATAGTAAAACAATTCATAAGTTTTTAAGCCTTTGACTCAACCTTATCCAAAAGACGGGGGGAATTTGAG
>SEYY01019128.1:0-7500 GCA_009176605.1 Armadillidium nasatum | reverse complement strand
TATATATATATATATATATATATATATATATATATATATATATATATTGAGCGAATTATAAAACCGTTTACTGAGGTAACGTCTTTTTAAAGATTTTCTATACTTTTCATGAATAGTATATTTTAAATTCCCGTTGTCTGGATTATTTGTTTTAACACTTATATCATTGTTGTCCTGGAATAACGGGATAATAGCCTATTAAAAATCAATTCTTCCCCTCCAAATGCACGAAAAATGGGGGGGGAGGGGGTGGAGACCTGCGTTGAATGTGGGAAGAGATGTAAGGTTGATAGAAAAAGAGATGCAAGAGTTGCGTGTCTCTCAATAATCTATAATAATAATTATATTAAATAATAATAATAATAAAATAATAATAATAATAATAATAATAGGAAGTAATTCATCCAAGAAAGCTCAATTTTCAATACATATATATTGGAAAGCATTAATTAAACCTCTAAATGTTTTGATTTGTTTAATAAATTATTGAATAATAATAATAATAATAATAATAATAATAATAATAATAATAATAATAATAATAATAATAATAATAATAATAATAATAATAATAATAATAAAATAAAATAAAAATAAATGTATTTTAAAAAAAAAAAAAAAAAAAAAATAAAAAAAATAATAAATAATGATACAAAATTTAGAAATAATAAATAATGATACGAAATTTAAAATATAAATTCTCATAAAATTGGGACAATTGTTTTTATGTTATTAAATATATTTAATGATTTTTCATTCACCAAAAAAAAATATAAAAAATTAAAAATTAAATAAAAAAAAATATCTCTTCAACCAATCGTCTTTAGGTTTTGAAATCGAGAATTGATTTTTAGTTTATATTCTCGCCATTCTGTATCTTATTTCTAGATATATATTCAGTTTAACACGCAATATTATTTTTTGTATTTCACGAGATAGCGGGTAGCCTAAAATCATTTCATGCCTGCCCGTTATCAAGGACCTTTGTTCGAGGTCAGAGTCAACATCGAATGTTACGACTTTCTAGTCCCAGGCTTCTAGCCTATCGTCTCACGATTAAAAACTACGTAAAAATAGTGCGTATTACAAACATAAATACGATTCAAATTTTAGCACTATAACCATGGTATCTATATACTATGCAATAACTCATAATATTCTGCAAAATTTCACAAAATTAAGATGAAAATAACAGTTTCACCACTAAGCATTTTACTACACAACTAAAACGAAAGGTCGGGAGGAAGCCTATATAAAAAATTTCCCTTGTACAAAGAAACAATTTTGGAAAGCTTAAATAAATAAACTACGAAAATAAATCGACATTATTATAAATTAAATACATTTAATTAATCAATTAAATGTATACATAGATATTTTAATACAAAGGAAAACATACTATATATATATATATATATATATATATATATATATATATATATATATATATATATATATATATATATATATATATATATATATATATATATATATATATATATATATATATATATATATATATATATATATATATATATATATATATATATATATATATATATATATATATATATATATATATATATAAGTCTTATTATTTCTACTAGTCTCATTCTTTTCACCATTTAAATATAATACCTCATAACACACCAAAAGCAAACAAATTACTAAAATTGCGTGCTTTTTTGACCAACGAAACGCTAAACAAAATTCGAGGTCGATGCAGCAACTTGTTGAAACTCTTTTGCAGAAGTTGCCAACTAGGATTATTTTAAAAATATCTTTTCATGCAGAAAGTTAATTTTTAAATTCTTTTTTGAATGTATTAATTATTTTTTTTACTTTACTTTTACGCATTTATATGCAGTATTAATAGTAGTAGTTGTATTTATTATACACCTTACCACAGACTTAACTTTGGGATTGAATGCTTTTGTCACTGTATATATATATATATATATATATATATATATATATATATATATATATATATATATATATATATATATATATATATATATATATATATATATATATATATATATATATATATATATATATATATATATATATATATATATATATATATATATATATATATATATTCTACATCATATCCCGCATGATGCAGGGTGGTGTCGGTTGCAGAAATTATTCATATTCTTGCAACCGTACATGGGAAGAGAGAAAAACTGGTTATAAAGGGTTCCCAGCCTCTATAACCACGCGAAAAACTATTCTTCATTTGTCCTGACTGCATAGAAATAACCACCATCCTTAATCGACCAAAAGTTACCTATATCCAAACTCACTTTTTCCTTTTAATAATTAATTTTCCATTTAACTACCGAAAGTACTTTGTATCGAAAGATGTTGCTTTACCACATATATATATATATATATATATATATATATATATATATATATATATATATATATATATATATATATATATATATATATATATATATATATATATATATATATATATATATATATATATATATATATATATATATATATATATATATATATCACTGTTACTTTTATTATAGTGATTGATATTCAGGAAAAGGAAACTGAACCTTTTTAATTTTTTTTTTTTTTTTTAGGGAGGTTTGTCTATTATGATTATTATTATTATTATTATTATTATTATTATTATTATTATTATTATTATTATTATTATTTTATTATTATTATTATTTTTATTATTATTATTATTATTATTTTATTATTATTTATTATTATTATTATTATTATTTTATTATAATTTTTATTATTATTATTATTATTATTATTATTATTATTATATATTATTATTATTATTATTATTATATTATAATTATTATTATTATTATTATACACAGAAAAGAAATTAAAAAAAGCTTAAAAAGTAATTTTTTTTTTTTTTTTTTTTTTTTACCTCCTTGACTGATAATTTTTCTTCAGAATAACTTCTTGTCCTCGACATCCTTTTTGTCCCCGACATGTTGAAGGTTTTCCATTTTTCCTCGAAATTAATGCTAAAATGTTTCCAGTAAATCGGTTGCAGTTATTAATCTAAGGACAGAGTTGAAATAATAATAACATATATATATATATATATATATATATATATATATATATATATATATATATATATATATATATATATATATATATATATATATATATATATATATATATATATATATATATATATATATATATATATATATATATATATATATATATATATATATATATAATATATAAGTAGCTTCACAGAAAAGTATTTAAAATGTTTGAAAAATATTTATATTATTGTTACGATTAAAAATTAATAATATTATTACATACTATTTATTTTCTTTTTTTTTTTTAATTTTAGATTGTAAATTATCAATAATGGCGAAGAGAGCTATCTGTAGAGGTAGCTGAGCCGCCGCATCTTATGAATGAATGCTAATATTTCAAGGATATTTCGAGTAAGCGTTTTTATACCCATTTTATTCTCCTTTTGGAAGATGTTACAACAAAATAAGAGGAGAGACGTTAGGTATCATGAAGTCTTCGATATTCCTCCTACAGGGAGTTCAGAAAGCTCCGATGAAGGTGTAAATAGTCTGGAACAAAAGTCTGATCCTTTGCCTCTTTCATATCGCCATCGATCTTTCTATCGACGACGTAAAGATGATACGAAGCCTGATGTGATTATTTTTATCGACTAAAGTACGCAAACTGAACCTCTTTCTGTAGAAACTTGTTCCAAATAGAAATAGTCGAAAACGACCTAAACCTATTCATCTATGGAAACAATTTAGTAATATCAAAAAGTAATAAACTTTAAATAAATAATGGATCTTTTTCCTTCAGAGATTTGTGAAGAAGATTCTCAATCGAGTTTATAGTAAACTTTAACAAAAAGTAAAGTAGATTAGTTTCCAAAAGTTGAACAAATCGAAACTAGTGAATAAAGCTATTATACTGGTGAAGATTAGACGTTAAAAGGAAGATCCATTGTTGCAAATTTTCTTCAAATGGATTTAGACCTGATTTACTTCAAAACTCTGTTCGAATGATTATGAATGGGTTGCGTCAGCTTCTTTAGAAAATGCTTGGGAGTATCTTTATATCTTTACTAGCAATTTCATTCATAATGGTCGGAATATGTTCTTAAGGAATTGCACTAATAGATTACTATTCCTACGATATAAATTTAGAAGGTTTTGTGATTAGTTCACTTACTTGGTTGTTCTTATTATACAACAAAGTGGTAGGGTCGATTTCAATGGGAAGATAATCTTCCACTTCAAAGAGTAAGAAGAAAAAATCTTCTAAAAAACGAGACAAGAAAAACAAGAAAAATTATCGGTAAGAGTTTCAGCGCCATCTTGAGGGACTTCAGTTAGATAACATTGTTTTGTAAGTTAGAGATAAAAAAGCTTAATAATAACATGATGAAGGAATTAAGCCTGTGGAACATAATCATTCGTTTATCGATCTTGCTGTTTATGATACTGCTTTTTACATGACTACCTTTTCGGCTGCTCTCTGTATCTTTATTTTCGTACTGCTTCTCTGTTAGAATAACTTCCCTTGATAGGGGGAGGGGGGGCAAGGGGGTCGTCATCATAAGAGAGAGACAGAAAGATGAAAAGAAAAGATCAAATTGGGTTTCGATAGTTTTTTTTATATATATTTTAAATTTTAAAAATGAAGTATTTTGAAAAGGGTGAACGATACGTAATAGAAGTTTATTCGTTTATCATTTTATTTTTTGAGTGTTAATTAAAAGCTGATCAAAAAAGATTTTGTTTGCAAGTTTAGTCAAAAGGTAAAGAAATTATGATTTAAATTTTTTTTTTTTTTTTTTTTTTATTTCAATTTTAAAAAAAAAAAAAAAAAAAAAAAAAAAAAAAAAAAAAAAAAAAATTAAAAAATATATAATATATATATATATATATTATATATATTATATATATATATATATATATATATATATATATATATATATATATATATATATATATATATATATATATATATATATATATATATATATAATATATATATATATATATATACTTTTTTAATTTTTATATTTAAAAAAAGTAGTCTAATTTTGGGTGTAAGGTAATTTGAGATCCACAAAATTTTTATTCAAAGTAAGATGTTTTAAAAAATGTTTTTTTTTTTGGGCTAAAAAATTTAAATTTTTTACCCAGCATTTACGGGGCTTTACCCCCGAAGTGATTTTTCACTTTTCCATTTCTACGATTTGGGATATTTTCCATTTTTTTTTTCAGAAATGGCTTCCTCAAAAGGACTTGTGCCTTTTTTTTTTTTCTGTATGGCACATAGTAATCGCATAAGAGCTGTTGGAAAGATCCATATGCGCGATGTATCTGTACCACAGTTCGCACCACACACACACACACACACACACACACACACACACACACACACACACACACACACACACACACCGTCAATGGGCTATTCAAATTTCTTTATCATTGTAAATGTTAATTTATTTAGATAAGATAACTTAGTCATGAATAGACAATTTTGACTATTTATGTATTTATTATTAATTAATTAATTACTTTATTTATTTATTTATTTATTTATATACATTCTTTATCACTTATTTATAAAGATTTATATTAATAATTGCTTTATTATATATTATTATATAGATATATATATATATATATATATATATATATATATATATATATATATATATATATATATATATATATATATATATATATATATATATATATATATATATATATATAATAAATATTTGAAATTTAATAGGAGAAATGGGTGAATGACTTGACGAGCTTTTTCTATCTTCTTGAAGTAGGAATGCTTTCTAATTTATCGTTTATATTATTGTAAGATAATATTGATTTAATTCTTATTCCCTCCAATTATTTATTTCCATATTATAATATGATTCAGTTTATCTTTATATTTACTTAAATTTCATTTCTTCCTCTAATCTCGCATTTATAGAAAGGTTATACGAAAGAGCCACGTTTAAGATTCCTCCGCGCGCCATCTTAAGTTTCTCAAGCAAATCTCCACTTATTTTTTCTATCTTCCAACGCTAATAACTTTTTATAAAATGCATTTGGTTCATTTTTAAAATCATTTTCGTAACCAGGAGATAAAATCCTTTATAAATATATAAATTGCCACATTTCGGAGATATATATATATATATATATATAAACGCGTGGCATCCTTTACAAGTCAAAAGATACTAATATAAAGTCAATTTCTTGAGTTTTAAATGTAATTACCACTTTCTTATCAAGTTTATTAAATTCCTCAATCATTAAATGCATATATTATATATCAATTAATTAATTAATAGGAAAAACTAGAAATAACCTACATTTAAGATTTCGTCACACAAAATTGAGAACATTCGAGAATGTTCTGGAACTTACGTTGGCATCTCCGTTTGTTAACAAGCCAAACAATTAAAATAGAACTTCTGGTAACGATTTATTAATTACATTTTATATATTTAAATTCATTTAAATTTTTACAATGTCTCTGTTGTAACTATAGATTAATAGAAAATAGAGTTAACTAATTTCTACCGAACTACTTTAACTCGTTACATTCGAAGCCCTAGAGCGCTTTAGCTTGAGGCGTCAGTTGAGACTATATCGCTCGAAGCGTAGGTTGTTGTTTGGTGAAGTGATATTTTTTTGTGTTTGTTGGTTTTAATAACTTTTAATAATAATTTAATTACGAGCTTAAATTTCAATGCAAAATCAACAGTAGTTTAATTGATCTCGAATTCTTTCTCTTTCAATTTTACGTAAATCTTAACTGTTGTTTATTATTGCGAATAAGTAGTAATCGTATGTTTACTTGTCGAGTACGGTTGTTCAAATATTTCTTATTTATTCTTCAAGCGTAATTCACTGTCGTGGTGTCGTAAGTATTGAGAAAGATAATTCCCGCCTTCAAATCAGTGAGCCACCATTTGTAAGTCTGTTCCAATACATGATATTAATAATATTTATATTATTAATAACATCACAGTGTTTAAGTTAAATTATTTTGTTAATATCGTATCGTGACTGGTTTATACACAACGTTGAGTATTGTCACATGCATTCTTCTACTAAAGGAAAACAGCCTTGCAATTTACTTGTCTCACTCTAATCCAAGTGAATTCAATACACATCTACGATTCTTATTTCAATTTCCACCTAGTCTCTTCTCAATCATCCTTCCTGACTTTCAGGTGTTGTTTTAGTTAAACCTGGTGTCTATTTTGAAGTTCAAGATTGGTGAATGACCGGTTGCAGTGTTGAGAAATGTTGTAATCGATTATTTATTGAACTTTAATGAAAACTTGGACAACATCCCTGGTTTAAACAAAGCAGGCAAGGTGGATTTCTTTACAAATACAACCTATTACACAACCATAATAATCGGGTAAACAACCCGGAACACCCCCCTCCGTATACAACTGCATTT
>SEYY01019127.1:55000-57265 GCA_009176605.1 Armadillidium nasatum | reverse complement strand
TATATATATATATATATATTATATATATATATATATATATATATATATATATATATATATATATATTATATAAGAGATATCAGTAAAGAGGCCGATATCGATACCGATGCGATACTCTAGTTTTTAGGTGCCGATACCGATACTTTAATTATTATAAGAAATACACAGTAATAAGATAGAACATTTGTGTACTGCTAGGCAACTGAGAATTGCATTCCTGTACAACCAATACTTAGTCATGTGTTTCATATTTGGTTGTGCCCAAGGTATTTTTAAATTAAATATTATCTTTGGAATAATAAATGCAAATATAATACTAATAACTTTTTATGTTTTGTTTATTCAAAAAATATTCCATTTCAATTTTTCAGTAAGTATTAACAAAGTTTAGCTACTCGCTTTTATGTTTTACATGATTACAATTTACAAGAAGATTCTTTAACTAGCTATGATATAAAGAATAAAAATAATGAAAGAAGAGACCTCAATTAAATAACAGAAAAGACAAAATATAAGAAACGCTATTATTCAAACATGGCATAATAGTAGTAAGGTTTGCACTTTCGACAGATGCCAGATTCAGCTACTTTTCTAAAAATCTGGCAACCTAAGCAAACGGGATTTTGATTTGCAATGCAAATAACTACGCTCAAATTGACCTCACGCTCTTTCCTGACACCATTTTGGAGGGTTCAACCCATTGAAATAGGCCTCAAGTCTGGGGAAGGGACCCCCGCTGGCCTGTGAACCCTCCAAAAATGGTATCAGGAAGTTGCCTGAGTTTGCAAAATCGCTGCGTTCACCTCACTTTCTTTCCTGACCATTTTATTTGCGGTTCAGAAAGTCTGAAATTGGTTCGAATCTTACTACTCATAATATACTCCTTTAAGGTAAAGACATCACTTAGTAGTCGAATTCAAATACCTTCAAATTATGATGTAAAAATATTAAAGTTCCACTCATATCTGGAGAGAGCTTGTTCTTTTTGGGGTGTTTACATTCCCACCTATACTAAAATGTATATATGGCCATATATATATATATATATATATATATATATATATATATATATATATATATATATATATATATATATATATATATATATATATATATATATATATATATATATAATTTAACTCGCAGTCTTTAAATATTCAAAGGATTCACATCTCTACAGGAAATAGAGTATAAAAGATCAGGAAAGAAATGATATAGACAGGGAACGAATAGTTGAGAGAATTGATGCTTGGCATCCATAGCTGGATGCCGAACTCCATATGGAGGAACTCTTCTCCTAATATATATATATATATATATATATATATATATATATATATATATATATATATATATATATATATATATATATATATATTATAATATATATATATATATATTATATATATATATACCGGAAGTAGGGAAAGATCTATCCTGGTCGATGGTGGCCGACGTGTCCAGATACACGGAGTTTGAAAGTATGCAAGTCAAAGGAAGTTGGGAAAACAGATAAAGGGAATGTGTTCCAGACTTTACCAGTAGAGTAATGTAAGATTGAGCATAGCGGTTAAGTCTGGGGTCAGGAGTTGACAGAGAAATGAGACTGTGTAGAAAGGCGTGTCGCACGAGCTCTTCTCAATGGAGGAGGTATGCGACGAGAGAGTTCAGAAGAGCAGTGTCCATTGTAATAGCGATAGTAAAGAGAGAGTGACGCAGCAATTCGAAGGGCAGAAAGAGATTGGAAGAGAGTTAGTAAGAGCAGGAGAGTTGATGAGACGAAATGCTCTAGACTCCACCTTCTCTAGGAGAGCTGCATGAGTGGAACCACCCCAGATGTGCGAAACATACTCCATACAGGGGCGAACAACACCCCTATACAGAGCAAGCAACTGGGGTGGCATGAAGTAATTCGGAAGGCTCCTCAGAACACCCAACCTCTTAGAAGCTTGTTTAGAAAGAGAAGTAATGTGATCTTTCCAAGAAAGATCACGAGGAAAAGAAACACCAAGAATATTAAGAACAGATGAAGGCTTGAGTTTTGTGTTTTCGAAGAAGATATCATAGTTGTGTGGAAGATTGTGTCGAGTGGAGAGATGAAGAAATTGAGTTTTTGAGGCATTGAAAACAACCATGTTTTCTCTGCCCCAATTTGAATTACGAGAAAGATCAGAGGTTAGTTGCTCCAAGGCTACCCTTCTCGAGTCTAATAACTGCTGTTGGGTGGGACGTTTTTCAAACTGGAAGGAATAATGAAGGGTGGAG
>SEYY01019127.1:35000-40000 GCA_009176605.1 Armadillidium nasatum | reverse complement strand
CCGTCGTTTTCGATTATGCTAAAAATTCGTGCTAAAAACGTGCTTAATTTCGTAAGGACAACGTAAGAAATTTTGCAAAAACAAAAACGGATTAAGTTGAATGAGTTTCTGGAGTTTGATGACGCCGGTGCTCCCTGAAGTCAGCATACCTGCGGCGGATGGCTCGAGAGTTAAACTAAGGTTTGTTAGGTTTAGTTAAAATGGTAAATAAAATGGAATGTACGCCTCCATGCCAGAGAGAATCACTTCGATTATTCGCTCTGCACACTCCAAGGAACCCTCCCACGGAAACAGTAATCATTCCCTGGGAAATCAGAAAGTACAACCGCAAGTCAACCAGTTAGTTTCACCGAAATGACAGAAACGTCTTCTCGCCGAAGGCGGGGGTCATACTTGCGAAAGACTTGAAGAAACAGGACAAGATGCAGAGATAAGGGACAGGATGAACCCAGAGGAGGAAAGATTTTAACATGTAAGGAGAAGGATAAGAAGTTCGGAAAAGATCAAGTATGTTGAGTTCATCACCAAGGCGGTCAGAGATACGGGGAGGGCGATGCACTATCAGCTCAAGGCTGTTCTGGATAGAAAATTGGTAGGCTAGTTCACCAGCTGGATCATAAGAACTAGATGAAAGCCATTGGGAGTGGTGAACATTGAAATCCCTTAAATTGATTTCAGAGAAATGAGAATAAGAAAACAATGTGCTATATTTTTGGAGTAAAGATAGTAGAAGGATTTTGGATAATCTGTAGAGTTAGGAGATAAGTAGACAGAACAAATGAATTTAGTTGAAGAGTTGCAGGAAAGTTTAAGGCATAAAGTAGAGAATTCAGAAGACTCAAAATTAGAGACACGAGAAAACACAACATAGTTGTCCACATATGCGCAACATCCACCTTTGATTGAAAATTGAGTACAGGGACAGTAGGATGAAACAGAGGAGGGATTGAAGTCAGAGTTCTCAGTCACCTGACTTTCAGTTAAGAACAAGAGATGAGGTCTAGAAAAGTGGTATTCGACAAAGTGGAAATTAAACAAGAGACAGCGAATGTTGTAGAAATTAATGATAAAAGAAGAACGAGCAATAGGGGGAAAGTCGGCATAGAGATCTTGGTGGTACAAACCCCATCACCTGAGAGTACCAACTCCCAAGTGGTGATGTGAGAAGGGGTGGATGAGGGGTATATTTGGAAGTCTCCCTTGAAGCTTCTTCGAGGCAGTTTTATGTTTCTTTTAAGGGGAGGGTTAGGTTTATGTTTTGTGAAAAAAATTTTTTTTATTATTTGAGCGATTTGGGTGAAATTTGCTGTGTATATAGCTTTTTTCCCGGTGAAAAAAGCTTCATTTTTAGTGTTTTTATGAGTCTCTAAAGGTTTCAAAGTTATTAGTGGTCATAACTCAACAAAAAAAGAATTAGCGGGAAAAATATATTTGTCCACATGAGATGAAAATTGACCTGAACAATCTTAGCCCCAATTTCTTGCATTTGGGGAAAACAGACCTTTGATATCACGTCCAAAAAAAAAAGTATAATCAGTCAAAATTTTTTTTGAAAAATTTGTTACCCTTTCGGAGAAAAAAATTATTTAAAAAAAATTCTCTCCAGGATTTTTGATTTTGATTTGGACATTGTTTAGAGGAGAGATAGGTCTACAACATTTATTTAGAGCATTATTAAATGCTAATTGTTTGAAGGAAGGTATAGCCTCTAAAACTTTTAAAATTTTTGAAAATTTTTCTAAAAATGGACCTTTTTTGAGAGGCTATACCTTCCTTCAAACAAATAGCATTTATTAATGCTCTAAATAAATGTTGTAGACCTATCTCTCCTCTAAACAATGACCAAATTTAATTAAAAAATCCTGGAGAGAATTTTTTTTAAAAATATTTTTCCTCAAAAATTTGAATTTTTTTTTTTCAAAAAATAATTTCTTTTGATAGTGAGTCAGTCTTGGACTAATACTGTTTTTTGTGTAACTCTGGGAGGAAAATTCTATCAAAGGTTTTTGTAGCCAATAGAATAAGGAACGTATGTTCCAAATTTCAGACCAAAAATATTTTTTATGTGGCTTCACCGTAGATTTAAATTTTGAAAAAACATTCCCATATAACTGCTAAACATTAATCCCTCGTAAAAACGTTAGGAATCGACTATTTTCGTCGGGAAAAAAGCTATATATACTGAAATTTTCAGGAGAATCGGATAAAAAAAATTTTTTCTAATAAACCAAACCCTCCCCTTAATTATAATAATAGGGCAATGTAATAGTACGTGCAAGCGCTTGTAAATTTGTAAATAATTATATATAATTATTTACAAAATATATATTTAATATAATATTAATTATAATATATATATATATATATATATATAATATATATTATATATATTATATATATATATATATATATATATATATATATATATATATATATATATATATATTATATAATATATTATAATATATATTATATATATATATAATATATAATGTTATTAATATTATTATAATTATTAGTTATATTAATTTTTTTTTAATTATTTTGTTTATTATTAGTATTTATATTATTAATAATATTATTATTAATTTTTTTTTTTTTTTTTTTTTTTTTTTTTTTATTTTTAATTAATTTTAATTAATATTAAAAAAATTTAAATTAATATTATAAAATATTATTTTTATTATAATAAAAAAAAAAAAAAAAAAAAAAAAAAAAAAAAAAAAAAATAAAAAAAAACGATGATAATAGTAATAATAATAACAATAATAATAGTAATAATAATATTAATGATGATGATATAGTTAATTCAAAACAATAGTAATAATAATAATAATAATAATAATAATAATAATAATAATAATAATAATAATAATAATAATAATAGTAATAATAAGAAAATAATATTGATAAAGATATTAGTAATAATAATAATAATAGTAATAATAATAATAATGGTAATAATAATAATAATGATTATAATAGAATTACCAAACAAAACAGTAATATCTTTAAATTTATTAATAAAGCAATTCTTCCCAAAATTTAATAAAACGTCATTATTTTAATTTTACCGAAAAAAGTATGTAATCATAAAATCGTTGAAGGATAGGAAAACTGTATAATTTTTCTAATTATTTTAATAAAAATTATTTTAATAAATATTCTTTTTTCTTTAGATGCAACTTTTCCTTGAGAAGTTCTTGGAGAAGATTTACATGGCTCTATTACAAGGAGAAGACCTACATGGCTCTATTACAAGGAGAAGATCTTCATGGCTCTATCACAAGAAGATCTACATGGCTCTATCACAACGACTTTTCGAAGAACCTGAAAGATTAAGGAATAATTTCTCTAAATTTTCGGTAAATTAAGCTAAGATGAGGGTTCAATTTCAAAAGAAGTTTTTCAAATTTTTGACCGATTTTTTTGAAATTTGGTGGGTATATGCATTTCAACGAGTTGAAAAATTCGATTTTTGACGTTTTTCTGTATCTATAACGGTTTTAAAGTTTCTTGGAAAATTTACCATTTTTAAATAAATAAAAGTTAAAAACCACTTTTCGAAATGATCTGAAAATTGAACTTTATATTGACAGATTCCAATAGCTGCAAACGCTATGTGGAGATTTGTGATATCTGCTGTACGAAGAAAGTTAAATGCCTTTGAATGAACAACAGTAAAAAAAAATTTTTTTAATTTTCAGAAATTTACCATTCAGTAGAAAAGAATTTGAAAAAAAACTACAAGTAAGACTTTTTTTCATTTTTAGTAAATATATAAAGGAGGTACTGTACAGGGCTACAACTTTCTCTCAATACATCACTCAATTGCTATTTGTTATTTTCGAGAATATAGACTTTTAAATTTTGACAATTTTTAAAAAAAAGTTTCAAAATTTTCAAATTTGAGAGGCTATATCTCGCAAAGAACAAATAGCATTGAATGATGTATTGAGAGAAAGTTGTAGCCTTGTCCTTCTCTATACATCCACCAAAAATAAAAAAAAGGTCTTAAGTGTAGTTTCTAAAACTTTTTTTCTCCGGAAGGGTAAATTTTCCAAAATTTTCAAAATACTCAGTCATTCAAGAACATATATCTTTTATTCTAAAGCAGATATCAAAAATTTACCATGTAGTGTTTGTAGTTATTAGAACTGTCAATATAAGTTAAATTTTCAGGTCATTTAGACCAGTGACTTGGCTCAGTGTTCATTTTTTTCCTGGGGAAAATTTGACAGAAAACTTACAAACCGTTATACCTACAGAAAAACGTCAAAATTAAAAATTTTCTTAGATTGTTGAACTGCATAGACCCTGTAAATTTAAAATTAATCGGTCAATAAATAAAAAAAGAGATTTTAACATTGGATCCTCCAATTAGGAAAAAAGGATTGTTATTCCCTTTAACAGTGATTTGTTAATATCAATTTAGTTTCTCTAAATTATATAGATAGATAGATTTATTGTCTCTCTAGCTTTAAGTTTAATTTATGAGTTCGTTTTTACGAGACAAAGTCAAGTTTATCATTAATCATAGTCAAAGATAATCTAGACAAAGACAAGTTTTACTTTAATCATAGTAAAAGATAATCAAGACTAAGTCAAGTTTAACTTTAATCATAGTCAAAGATAATCGAGACTAAATCAAGTTTAACTTTAATCATTGTCAAAGATAATCAAGACTAAGGTCAAGTTTAACTTTAATCATAGTCAAAGATAATCGAGACTAAATCAGGATTAACTTTAATCATAGTCAAAGATAATCGAGACTAAGTCAAGTTAAAGTTTAATCATAGTCAAAGATAATCGTCTCAAGCGCAGTTAAATGTTACGAGATGGTTTTTTTTTTTTTTTTTTTGAAAGATGTTACATTAATAGTCTTCCTTTCCGATAAATAATATCATAATTATAACAGTATAATTATAATAATTATATAATAATAATTCTCGACGGCAGCCAGCTGAACCTATTACTTATGTTACTTGCAAAGATTTCTA
>SEYY01019127.1:22500-32500 GCA_009176605.1 Armadillidium nasatum | reverse complement strand
AATAATAGCAAAAATAACAAGAATAAACACAGTAATAATAATAATAATAATAATAATAATAATAATAATAATAATAATAATAATAATAATAATAATAATATTCAATAATAATATTAATATTAATTTAAAAAATAATGATAATTTTATAATAATATGAACCGTATTAATACTAAAAATTTCTAGCTATAATAATGATAACAATATTTGTGATTTTGAGTTAGTGTGCAGCTGAGTGGTTAGGTTGGATACTTTAGTATTTTGATAGCATTTGATTTTTGACATGTTTACGAAATGTGGGAAGTGTTGCTAATTCTTGAACGTTTTTTGGAAGATCATTCCATTTTTCAATGCCATTGAATGATATAGCTCTTCGAGATTTGGTTAGTGTGTACTTTGTTTTACTTAGTGTATGTAAGCGTGTTCTGCGCAAATTTGATCTTCTTACATTTTGGTTATGCGTTATTAAATTTGTTAGTAATTTATTTGACATTCCTTTTATAATCTTGAAAATTTGGGTGGTCATTGTAAGAGTTTGCATATCTTGTAGTTTGAGTATGGATAATTGTTTGAAAGTGGGTTTGTATGTTCATAGTTAATTGCGTAATCCAGATATTATATGAATTATTTTTTTATGTAGTTTTATTAAGGGTTGTAGAAGATATGCACTTGCACATCCCCATACTGGTAAATTATATCGTATAGGTGAGGGTAAACAAAGCTGTAATATAGGGTTTTTAGTACATATTTTGGAATAACAATAATAATATAATTATCACGACTAGAGTTCTGCTAAGAACTAATCCTTAAACTTTCTTTCTTGAAAGTCGTTTCCCTTTGTCCTTAATTTCTTCTGTTGTCTACGGTTTAATTTCTATCTATTCTACCCTTTTGATTCTGTTAAAATAATTTCCCATTGATAAGACCAGTTGATGAATAATAAATATTAAATTATTATTCTTACTTGTATGGTAAATTATCCTAACTAACTTACAGAAAACGATTAATTTTAAGATTTAACGTATTAATACATATATAATCTATTAGGCCACCTTCGCCATTTACATCACTAACCCAAGTTATCTTGTGACAACTTTTTATTATACCAAGTATTACCTATTATTAATCTATTTCCCATGCATACTTCAACTAAATTCTCTCCATTTGCATTCTTATCCCTCACTCCAAACTGTCCCACCACACCTCCTTTCCTGTTCACACCAACATTCGCATTTAAATCTCCTATTAAGCATACATTTACACCCTCCTCGAAGTCACCTAAGCATTCATTTAAATTCTCCCAAAACACTCTTTTTTCCTTCCTCCTCTCTCACTATTCACTGGAGCATAAGCACATTTCCTATCTGTTAAACCTCAATTTCACCCATATTATTCTTGACGATATTCTTTCACACTTTCTCATACAATACCCACTATCTTTGACTCACCACTATCGCCACTCTTTTCCTAGCTCTTACCCTCTCACTAACTCCTGAATATACCCATTTAAATTCACCGAAATCAATACCCCCTTTACCTTTAAGTTTAGTTTCTGTCAAGCCTAGTAAATTCAACTTCTTAACTTTACAAATCTCATCAATTTCCAACTGTTTCGCATTGCCATTTATTACCCTTACATTCAAACACCCAATTTTAAGCGCTTTTGCGCTTGCCCACTAAGTTTTTCTAATTTGCGCTTTTGCGTTTGCGCTCTAAGGTTTAAAATTTGCGCGCCCACCTCTGATATATATATATATATATATATATATATATATATATATATATATATATATATATATATATATATATATATATATATATATATATATATATATATATATATATATATATATATATATATATATATATATATATATAAAATAATTACAATATATAGTTACAATAGTGTATATATATATTTCCCCAAAATTTAGAGCAATTGAGCACGAGACACCTGCTTATTACCATAAATTATGCCTTGATTTTCATAAAATTTCCTATATAAAGGAAGATTTCTAAAGTCCATGTTATTCTAGACTTTTAAGAGTAAATTGGTGGAAATATCTTTATATATTTCTACATTTTCTCTCTTCATTTCCAAGTTGTGATATTTTAAAGCAGGTGTTCTCAAACTAATTGTGGGAGGGAGAGTGGGGGTGTGATCTTTGGAAGACGTGCTAAGCTATGGGAAAAAAAGAAAGACAAACTAATTTGGTGCTAGCGCAATAATTTTAGCAAACTCTTTAAGCCTTCCATTTCACAGTAAAAAAAAATAAAATAAAATAAAAATAAAAATATATATACTATATATATATATATATATATATATATATATATATATATATATATATATATATATATATATATATATATATATATATATATATATATATATATATATATATATATATATATATATATATATATATATATATATATATATATATCGGTATATATTTACAAGTATCGGATTATAGGTATCGGTATCGGTATCGGTAAAAAATTTTTGTATAGGAGTAAAGTATCGGTATCGGTAGTGGTATCGGCAAGTATCGGCATATTTTTTTGGTATCGGGTATCGGTTTCGGGGAATTTTTAGGTTATCGGTATCGGTATCGGTATCGGTAAAAAAATTTGGTATCGCTCCATACCAATATATATATATATATATATATATATATATATATATATATATATATATATATATATATATATATATATATATATATATATATATATATATATATATATATATATATATATATATATATATATATATATATATATATATATATATATATATATATATATATATATATATATATATATATATATATATATATATATATATATATATATATATATATATATATATATATATATATATATATATATATATATATATATATATATATATATATATATATATATATATAATTGTAAGTATAGACGTGTAAAGGGGGCGTGACATCAAACGACAATATAAAAATGTGACATGGGTCTCAAAAGAATGAGAACCCTTGTTTTAGAGTTTTAGAGCTTTCGAAAGGTAAAATTATTTAGGGATGTAAATGCAAAATTATAAAATGTAAATTGTAAATTATAAAACATAATTCTTTCCATTAACTATTACAATACCATCCCTAACTCTTCTGTTAGTTCTAAATATGTTTTTAGATGAATTTCTTTATGTTCATTTGATTTTCATGTGAGACCTTTTTTTAAATTGTCTCGAAAATTCACTGATATGATCAATCTAATATATTAATGAGCAAATTCATCCATAATTTTATTACTTTATCTGAAAAGAACTTTATAATTTAAAATAAAAAAAATAATTCAATCAACCAACTTAAGTTTTTAACTTTGAATTTAATTTCGAACTTAACATAAAGAATAAAAGAACAAATAAATAAAGATTCACGGTAGAACTACTTAATCACTAAAACTTTTACCATTGAATTATATTATTTTTATATCATATTTACAGATGTTGAAATTGATAATCAAAGTCTTTCTCATAGCTGTTATATGCATTGGAATAATCAATGCAGGGAAAATTAGTAAGTATATATCTATGCTATTATGATGAAGGTAGAGAGATACAACTTGCTTTGCAGTATTATAATGTAGTTGAATACAAAAAGTTTATTTTCTCATTTCAAACAGCTAAGGAAGAATGTGAAAAACGAGATGGAACATACTGCCTTTCAGCTGGAATGTGTTATTTTACTTTGAATGAAACAGTTTCGGTCTATAAAGAAGCAGCTGACCTATGTGCTGCGAAAGGGGCAACAGTTCCATTCTTCAATATGGCTGATTATGCTAATTATCGTGATTGTAAGAGATTTATGTTTTAAATTTAATAATAATAATATAATTATAAACATTATCAAAATTAATTTTCATTTATCATTATGCTTAAAGGTGTTGGCGGCCTTCCATGGGAATACCCTGTTACAATATTCCTCTTACCGTATCTACATAGACCAGAGGAATGTGTAGCGATAACTTTTATGGAAACGGATGAATTTTCTGTGTTGAATCGTTGTACTTACGAAAGTACAGTACATATTGTCTGCGAGATTAAATTTTAAGTAAAGAATTATGATGGATATTCATTTGTTTTTAAGAATGCATATTGGTTAGTTTAAAATATTTCACTATGTAAAAAAAAAAAAATTTTGTTAATAATATTATGATATATTTTCCTTTCCACTCATTTTTAATTTAATCAACATTTTAAAAATTGTTATTTTTTCAGAAAGTAAAATCAGTTTATTTCTAATGAAAGAAAGTAGAGATGCTTTCGTTTCTTGCAATAACAAATGGATAGTTATAAAATTGCACATGTTCAATAAATAGTAAAGAAAAATTCATTTGCGATTTTATTCATTCCATACACTTTAATTAATTTCAATATATATATATATATACATATATATATATATATATATATATATATATATATATATATATATATATATATATATATATATATATATATATATATATATATATATATATATATATATATATATATATATATATATATATAATAATTATTTAAAAAAAAATAAAAAAAATTAAAAAAGTAAAAGAAATTGAAAAAAAATATTAAAAAAAAAAAATTACTTGAAGAATAAAAAAATTATTTGAAAAAAACTACGTAAGAAAAAAGGAGAGACAAAAACTACAGAAGAGTCTTTTTTCTTCATATCTTAAGATCCTCCGTCAGAAGAATGTGACGTCTTAAAATGGCATATGGTAGAAATGAATTGTGTGGTGAGTGCGTGTGCGTGTGCGTGTGCGTGTGCGTGTGCATGTGTATCCATTTCTGCGTTTGTGTGTATGTTGATTAGTTTTATGAGGGAGAGGTTTGTATGAACTTAGATGGTGGAGTAAAAATATTACTTTTACTATAAAAGCTAATAATAATAATAATAATAATAATAATAATAATAATAATAATAATAATAATAATAATAATAATAATAATAATAATAATAATAATGTAAAGTGAGAAATTAAATGCTAGATTACAAGGTCGAACTTTGTTTTAAGCCTAATGAACATCTCCATGGAAAGGATATCTTAAGCCTAATGATCTGGTAATCACCCGATTTTTTGGCATAGACTTAACTCTAACGAAGGTCTAATGGTCCCTGCTCCTCTTTCACTTATTCTTAAACAAAATACAATTAAGCCAATTCCTAGCATGTTCACTCCGCACTACAACATCGTACGTCAGATAACGACAAGCACACATGTAGTCTAAATGTTATTGATATTTTACTTATATAATTCAAAGGGACGCGTGCGTAGGATTTATTAGAGGTTGCTTTTCACGTCTAAGGAGTGAAGTATAGTACAGCTGATGGGTAAAGTCAAATTTCATTTTGCCGGTTTAATTAATTTCGTAGTTGATAATTTTTTAATAATAACCCGCCATAATTAAGCTACTATACGTACTGAGTGGCATTTCCATTTTAGAGTTGGCATTTAATTTCGAGTGCTGTAAGTTTTGAACTGTGGAATTTGGCTCCATTTTTACAGAGACCTTTTTCAGAGAGGGTGTCTCTTCAACTGCCGGTCCACGTTCGGCCAAGCAATTCTGAACTACCTTACACAAACTCTCTCTCTCTCTCTCTCTCTCTCTCTCTCTCTCTCTCTCTCTCACACACACACACACACACACACACACACATATATATATATATATATATATATATATATATATATATATATATATATATATATATATATATATATATATATATATATATTATATATATTTTATGATATTTAAAATATAAATTTATAAAAATAAAAAATAGAAAAAAAAATTAAATAAAAGTAATTTTTTTTAAAAAAAATTTATAAAATATATATATATATATATATATATATATATATATATATATATATATATATATATATATATATATATATATATATATATATATATATATATATATATATATATATATATATATATATATATATATATATATATATATATATATATATATATATATATATATATATATATATATATATATATATATATATATATATATATTATATTTATTTATTTTAAAAGAGAATTTAATGCTTTGTAAACTGATAAGTTTAATCGTCTATTAATAAATAAATTTATTAGTTTTTATTAAATTTTTTAGTTTTTTATTTTTTTAATTTTATTTAACTTATAAAATTTTTATATTGATATATATATATATATATATATATATATATATATATATATATATATATATATATATATATATATATATATATATATATATATATATATATATATATATATATATATATATATATATATATATATATATATATATATATATATATATATATATATATATATATATATATATATATATATATATATATATATATATATATATATATATATATATATATATATATATTATATATATATATAATATATATATATATATTAGTTACTTTGTTGCTAGTACTTTATTATTTTTTTCATTATTTTATTATAGTTTTGTTTATTATATTATATCTCTTCGAAAATCGAATTAATATTTTTAGAATATTATTTTTATATCTTTTTACTGTTAATTATTGTACTTATTAGTTTCTATGGTATTAACAAGTGTATATTTGTAGCTTATATATTTTAAGTTTATTTTATGTATTTTAGCAATTTATTTAACCAGTTAGGGAATGTATTAGTTATTATATTTCATATTAGTTTATATATTACATATTTCTATACCTTATATTAGTTTATATTAGTTTAGTTTTTTATTAGTTCATTTACTCATTTTGTGAATTTATTAGTTGTCACATTGTTAGTTTAGTTGAATATGTATTCTGTTAATTGTTTACTTTAGGTAGCCTTTATGGGATTATAAATCAGTATTTATAGTTTTAATTTCAGCTAATTTTGGTATATACATTAATTTTTAGCTATACATAGTTGATTACAATTTTTATTTATATTTTTTTTATTTATATTTAACTGTAATTATAAGAATTTTTTCTTTCTTTTTTTAGGGATAGATGGATAAGTACTGCGAGGTCAACGGTCGAACCTCCAGTGGGTGGGGAGCCGTTTTGTACTATCAGGGCCGTGAGAATGGAAATAAAAAGAATTTCAGCGTTGTGAAAAATTGGTTGTCTGAATGTAAGGGAAATAAATGATGATACTAAACAAATGGAAATTGGAGAGATGTGTAAAGATAAGAAACTGGATTTGTTAGGGTTGGCTGAAGCAAAGCTAAATGGTAAAGGGGTGATCAATTTTGGTAATTATAAAAGGGGTATGCTCAGAGAGGGAGGGATAGGGTAAGGATGGCAATAATGATGAGCCAAAGATTGTGGGAATGTATGAGAAAGTGCGAAAGAATATCGTCTAGAATAATGAGAGTGACGCTGAGATGCAACAGAGAAGAAAGAGTTTTTGTTTGTGCTTGTGTTCATCTGAACGGAGCGAGTGAGGAAGAAAGAAGAGTGTTTTGGGAGAAACTGGTAATATTTGGTTTAATAAAAAGTTAAAGAACAAACTGAACTGAAGGGGGTTTAATAGATTACAGATGCATTTAGAAAAAGGTTAGAAACAGACTAATAGACGGAAATGTGTTTAGAGGAGCCGGAAGAGGTATTTCAGATCATTATTTGGTGTTAGAGAAAATTAGAATAAGGAGAGGATGGAGGAAGGCTTGGGGTGTAAATGGAGGAGTGGAGATAGGGGAAATTGAAAGATTGGAGGAGTTGGGAGTAGGGAAGCAATTTAAAAGAGAGATTATTTTAAGATGTGATGAGGTAAGAGCGAGTACGGTTGGGGGATTAGAGGAGGAGTGGGGAAGGTTGAAAGTGCTAAGAAGATTTGTGGGGTGAGGACGGTGGGAGGGATTTGTAAAAGAAAAGAAAATGAATTGTGGTGTGAAGAGGTGAACTTAGAATATAAAAAGGGAGCCTTTGAAAAATATTTGGATACAAAAAAATTAGAAGATTGGGAGGTCTATAAAGGAAAAAAAGAGGACAACCAAAAAGGAAGTAAGATGTGCAAATGAAAGAGCAGATTTAAAATGGGGTAATAAAATTGTGGAGAGATTTAGAGAAAAGATTAAGATGTTTTGGAAGGAGGTGAACAAGGTAAAGTATAAAGGGTTAGGAGAGGGAAAGGGATTAATGGTATAGATGGGGAAATAAGAGAAGAAGAAAAGGAGGTTGAGGCAAGATGAATATAGTACTTTTATAAGTTGCTGAATGTGAGAGTGATGAGTAAAGAGGCTGAAATGGTGGAGATGGATGTTAGAAAATTGGTGGGAAAGGACGAGGGAGAAATCTCGTTAGAAGAAATAGGTAAAGCAATGAGGAAATTTATAATGGGTAAATCGACAGGTTATGATAGAATAAGTGGAGAGATGTTGTTGGAAGAGGGGTGGGGGTGAATGTGGTAGAATGATTGACAAGACTGCTTAATTTAAGTTAGGCAGCGGGTATTGTGCCTAAAGATTGGCAGTATGCTTGTGTTGTCCCCTTGAATAAAGGAAAGGGTGATAAATTTGAATGTGGAAGTTAAAGCTGTTAGGGCTATAATAAAAAATAAATAAATAAAACAACCCTACAAGTCAAATCTAACGTAAATTTCATAGGCGAGCACAAGCATGGGCCTTTAAAGTAATTGAGATTAAATTCGGCAGGAAAAACAGAAAATAGAAGAGAATTCCACAAAACAGAGGTGGCTGGAAAGAAGGAGTCACAACAGAGGACAAGCCTGGAGTAGCCTATGTCCAAACAAAATTTATGTGCAAACAATGCACCCCTTGTGTTACGAGGCCGCCGTAAAGGTGGAGATATACGAGTGGACAGTTCTCTCGAGCATTTGCCAGCTATAGTACCTATAGAAAAGGGACAATGCACCAACGTCACATCACAAAGATAAAGGGTCAAGTGAATTAGAAAGAGTATGAAACAATTTATAAGTCTTTTAGCCTGTGACTCAACCTTATCCAAAAGATGGGTGAAACTTGAAGCACCACAGATATGAGAACAGTACTTTTATACAAGGGCGGATGAGACCCTTCTATAATTGAAGTAACTGCGAAGAATTAAAAAATTCTCGTAGTCTAAACAGAACTTCCAGCTTCTTTGAGGCTACCCTAGCAACCATTGTGATGTGAGGTTTCCATGACATTTTTTTGTTTATGTAAAGGCCAAGGATGTTTATGTTGTCAACAGGGGAGAAGGGGAGAACCATCGAAGGAAATAGAAAGTTAGGAGGTGTCTTTGAGAGGGAGATTTCAAGAAGATTTGAATTTCACAAGGTTGAGACTACCCCACCAGAAAATCCTATCCAGATCAGCAAGAATGGAATTGGAAAGATGAAGGCGAGAGTCAACTCTATATGCAAAAGATGGAGCAGATTTGAAATGAGGATAAGAATGGAGGGTCAAGTCATCGAAATATGAATGGAGAGGGTTATATGAGCAGCTGAGAAGTTCGTTAATGAAAAGCTGGAATAGAGTAGGAGACTTTGATGTAAATAATGGTTTGAGGGATATTTGGAATAGAGCAAGGATGCCAAGAGAAGTGATGGTGAGAATATTTGAGAATTGTTGTAAACATGTGGTTATGTATGAGAGGAAGTACGGAGACTGTAAACGATGAAAAGAAGAAAGAGGTGTTCGAAATGAAATGTCTGATGATCGTTTATGGTATGGAAGAATTTTAATGAAATGATAGGGATGGATAGATTAATAGGAAAAGAACAAGGGGTTTTTAAAAAAGGTAGGGGGTATTTTGATCAGGCATTTACTCTAATAATGATTGAAGAAAAAGTAGGGATAAAAGGAAGGTTGTGTTCATGTGCTTTATGAATGTACAGAAAGCTTACGATAATGTAGACAGGAGTAAACTGTGGAAGATTTTGCTCGAATATGAAATTGATGAGAGGGTAAAGGAAGGTATTAGATCATTGTATAAGGATAAAAGAGCGTGTGTG
>SEYY01019127.1:12500-17500 GCA_009176605.1 Armadillidium nasatum | reverse complement strand
GTTCCCTTGATACAGATGGTGAACTCACATGCCATATTTTCTATTCAAAACCTTGAGCAGTTGGAACTATTCCCTACTCGTGCCCCTGAAAGACTTAGGTATGAAGGCAATATACTTAATCTTTTCGTAACCTTCAATTATTCTTCTTATCCTTATCTCTGTTACGTATTCTATTTCCTAAATGATTCCTCAAGGAAAAACTCCTTCTACTGAAAGGAAAATTTTTGTAATCTCGACTTCATAAACTGATCTGTTTTTGGTTGAACTTCTGTTGTTTCCTCAGTAATGATTATTATTTTTACATGAAGAATCTCGTAGAACAAAAAATTAGGAAAATAAGGAACTTATTTATTTGGGATTAGTTGCAATGTCAAAATGATTTAAATTCTTGAGAACGAGGGAAGAACAGGGTTAAAACCTAGTGATAAGGCCTCGAAGGGAGCTTTTCGCTTGAAAACTGCTCTTGAATGAAACTTTCCGGGTTCGAGGATAGATCAG
This sequence comes from Armadillidium nasatum, assembly GCA_009176605.1. Taxonomy (NCBI): domain Eukaryota; kingdom Metazoa; phylum Arthropoda; class Malacostraca; order Isopoda; family Armadillidiidae; genus Armadillidium; species Armadillidium nasatum. The sequence goes on along the minus strand of SEYY01019127.1, from coordinate 17,002 downwards.
CAGTAGAGAGTCGAGAATGTTGCTTCTCAGTCGCAACATGCGGTGGTTCGACCCCCAGAGGAGGAGTTGTTTCTTTGTTCCATATTTTCCAACTTATTTATTTGCGGTTATTGCAAGGTCAAAATAATTTATGTATATATATATATATATATATATATATATATATATATATATATATATATATATATATATATATATATATATATATATATATATATATATATTATATATATATAATATAATATGGTCGCAAGGAAATAAGTTGTTAAAGTAGAAAAATGGGCAAAATAGGTTAAGTGCACTGTGATCATCTCCAAAGCCATTTGCCCACTGTGAAGAAGTCTCTAACTCAGGGTTCTAATACTTTCCGAGTTATAAAGATATGGGTTACTTGGTATATTGTAAAACAGTGGGTGTTCTCTGTTAAATCAACTTACTATACTTCAGAGATTCATCAATTATAGGAACAAGACAAGTCAAATTATTATTATTTTTTTAAAGTTTCATTTCTCTAATACTTAACTATCATTTACGTAAACAAAAGATCCTAATTGAAAAAAATTAACCCCAAAAACAAATAACGAAGAAAATAATTTTAGGATTTATAAAAAGTAGGGTGGATAATTAAGTAAGAGGGATTACATACCATACCATAATTAGGTAAGTATGGTGAATGATTTGGTATGTTCTGGTGAACAATCAGGTAAATATTAGGAAAATCGCAAAAAGGTTTCACCAAATTAATTCTTCAAACCATTTAGAAACTCATTTGAGTTACATTGATGTCAACCAAATTAATTTTTTTTTCAAAAACTGAATTTACAGGAAACAGTTCAAAAGTAAAAAAGTGCTGCCCTGAAAAGTTGCGATTTTAATAATTAACAACTTATTCCCTGTGACTATATATAATATATATATATATATATATATATATATATATATATATATATATATATATATATATATATATATATATATATATATATATATATATATATATATATATATATATATATATATATATATATATATATATATATATATATATATATATATATATATATATATATATATATATATATATATATATATATATATATATATATATATATATATATATATATATATATATATATATATATATATTAAACACTCATATTTAATGAATTATTGAAATAAATCTTTTTACTCAAAACAAAATAGATTAGAGTTCCTTCGCAGAATAGAAATAAATCACACACACACATACTATATATATATATATATATATATATATATATATATATATATATATATATATATATATATATATATATATATATATATATATATATATATATATATATATATATATATATATATATATATATATATATATATATATTATATATATATATATATATATATATATATATATATATATATATATATATATATATATATATATATATATATATATATATATATATATATATATATATATATATATATATATATATATATATATATATATATATATATATATATATATATATATATATATATATATATATATATATAATATATTATATATATATATATATATATATATATATATATATATATATATATATATATATATATATATATATATATATATATATATATATATATATATATATATATATATATATATATATATATATATATATATATATATAATGGGAGCATGGGTAGAACGCATTTGAGTTTGCGTAAACTCTGTTTTTATTCATTGAAGGCGAGGGAAAATATCTTGATCCAGTTCTATAGCCAAGCAATCTATGGCCTGAATGATTAGTTTCAATTCTTCCAAATAGATTTGAATATGGAGAGCTTGGAAAATTGTACTTATGGATGCTAGAATTAATGAAAAATCGATGGATTCTTTGTGTGTACGTGCTCTATTGTTAAAAGTGTTGGGTGACTGGTGTGAGAGGGAGTTAAATAAATGTGAGTAGTATGATGATAGTGTATTTTTTTTTTTGTGATAGAAACAGTTATCTTAAGTTGGGATGGAATCCATTTGATGATATAGAGCCAAAAGTACACTATAGAGCAAAATTACTGCTGGTCAAGATAATCTCTTTTTAGAAGCATTTTCGTTTTAATTGGAGGTCAGAGATTGGTACAATGGAGAGATAACCTGTAATTTTATTCTAAATAAGCTGTTTCATACTTTCACTAGTCCACTTTAATTAGATATGGGGTTTTACTAAAGCTAATGATTTGCTTCTGTTATTGAAGGGGAAGTGTACATTATTTAATGAAGCTTGAGTGGTCTTCTTTGCTTATTAACTCTGGTTGCTGTTAGGCTCTTTTGGGTTCTTACGATCTTATCCACATCTAAAACAAAAACAGAAAATCTAATCCAAAAAAATCTCTAAATGTGATATACACATGTCCCAATTACTATAAAATTAACTATAAATCAATTAGCCAAATAACCAGAAATATCATAAATCGCCACAGGGAAACAAATTAAATCCCCCCCCCACACACACACATAACTCCAAAGCAGTCAAAAACATTTTAACAGAAATCAAAAACTCAGAGCAAACGATCCTTATTTAATCTTAAATAAGCAATAGACATTAGTAAAGATTTCGGTGTAGTACCCAGGCACATTCTAATTGAAAAAAGTCTTACATACAAAGATCCCAGAAAATGAAAAAAAATAATTATCAACTTTCTGTTTAGTAGCACAACACAAGAAATATGAGGAAAACATTCATCTAAAATCAACTATTCAACTGAGTACCCCAGGGTACGACTCTAATCCTCGATCTGTTTTAACTTATTCATGAATATAATAAAAGTTTATGTTATTACATCTTTGACCAAAATGTGAATAAATTTAAAAGTTCAAAAGATTAACTTGCATCTTTTCAAATTGATTCTTTTCACTGCAATAGTTATTCATTCAAGATAAGATATACCCCTGTAAAAAATAAAAACATACTGTGCCTTAGCCAAAAAATGAAAAAAAAAAATATAAATAAAATAAAAAGTAATAATGTTAGAAATCAGAGATGACAAAAATTTAAACTCCCTCAATCTCGATTCTAAGTACTATTCCTATCCACTAAAATTTTGATTACCCTCTCCTCCCCCCCCCCAAAAAAAAAAAAAAAAAAAAAAAATTGCATCCAGTGAGAAATAACAGTAACATTTATAGATTTCATCAGAGTTGAATAAGAATCAAAACTTTAGCTAGGTTAATTTTCGACAGGTCAAAATAGAAGATCTTAGAATGTAATTGAATGTGTTAGTAGGTTCTCCCGTTGGAAACAATTTACTCTCGGATTTAAGAGTTGCCGATCGCCTATTTAATAAAAGGTTTATCAAATTTAAGATTAGTAAATTTTAAAGCTTCATTTTTGATATTTTAACATACTAAACTTCTAATAAAATTCATTCTAATACTAATTTGTCAAACTGTATATCACAACAATTTCATTGGAAGAAAATAAGATTTTAATTAGATTAAGAAGTGTATTATATATATATATATATATATATATATATATATATATATATATATATATATATATATATATATATATATATATATATATAATATATATATATATATATATATATATATATATATACGGATAATATTACAAAGTGAAGTGACAATATACTATGTTTTGCCTTGCTTGTTGAGGTGCGACATATGAGGTTTCTTATTTACTAAAAGCTATGTACAGCGGAATTCAATTATTTTGATTATGAGATATATATATATTTATATATATATATATATATATATATATATATATATATATATATATATATATATATATATATATATATATATATATATATATATATATATATATATATATATATATTTACAATACTGTATCTCCATCGATAAAGGTAATCATTATAAAAGCCTCCTTTTTTAAGGTCTTCTTAACAGTCCTTGACCAACATCTTTTATCATGCTTTCCATCTGTCAATCTAGGTCTTTAGCTTGTCTGTCTTCTTCAAATATTTCCATTGAGACCGTTACTACTTGCTGATCTACCAGGATGTGTGTCAAAAACTGCTTTATTATTTCTATAGATTGTTATCATTCTTTCTGGTGTTCGTTTGTTTGTTACTCTTTCTCTTCAAAAATTGTTTAGCAATCTTCATCAGAACCTCAATCAGCTTCCTTCCTTCCATCATTCAAATCACATTCCTAAACATTCTTCCCATTCTATGCAAATATACTTTCACATTTAACATTTATTGAATTTTCTCTATTTATTTTATGAGATGTGACAGATTATCAGGAAACTATTTATATCATTGAGCTCTTAATATATCATAGAAGTTAATTAAAAGATGAATTAATTTTCTTTCGTTTATAATATAATTCATCAGCACATTTTCCATTTTAATTATCTAAACTTTCAAGATAGTAAAATTTGTCCATTTGCTTCAACAAGTTTCTCTCTATATTAATGTAATACTTGGGCATTCGTCTAGCT
>SEYY01019127.1:5000-7500 GCA_009176605.1 Armadillidium nasatum | reverse complement strand
CCCAACCGATTAATCCTTTGATATCTTTATTAAGATGCATTTTCAATTGGGCAAATATCACAAACAAACAAATGATAAAAAGGATGTTATTAAATGGTTATAATAACACAAATAGTTTTCAATATTATCTTCTTGTGATGGACACTATTAATTGTTCTATTAATTAACAAATAATTTATTAATCGTTGGACTCGACATCAGAGAGGAATATATCTATATATCTCTCTGTCCCTAAAGCGTGCTCCCAACCGCCACTTCAAACTCTTATTTAAAACTCTATTTGGGCCCTGATGACGTCAGAAGGGCATTCTCTTTTATCATTGGCCAGTTTAAAGCTATTCTCATATGACAATATTATGCATAATTAAATCATTATTTGTTTAAAACCTCAATTAATTAATATGTAGTGACATGAAGCCACTATCTCCATTAAGGGTTATTAAAACAATGGATAAAATTTACATAAAGACCTGCCACACATAAAATAACACGAAAATGGGATGCCAAACTAATACAGATTCTTTATTAACAGAAGGGAGGGGGGCGAGGATTTTTTGAACTACGTTATATATATATATATATTAGAGGTGGACCGGATAGTAATTTTTTACTATCCGCGGAATAGCAAATGCGGATGCAGATGCGGATGCGGATAGTTTAATTTTTTAAAGTTTTGCTATAGATTTTTGGAATTTTAAATTTAATATCCAGAATCTATGTTACCAGGGTGTGGGACGGGACCCAACTCTTGAACACCCCACCAACCTCTTTCCCCAACCTCCACCCTATATATATATATATATGTATATATGTAGCCAGTAATTCAGATTACCTTCACACTTCACAGTTTCACATATTCCATTTGAAGTTAATAATTGGTAATATTTTTTAGAAAAAAGCTTTTGGGCTCTTTCAGGTGATGTTTGGTTCGCTTTTCGTCGTAAATGAGGCCTGCACAACTGAAAATACGCTCACTAGCAACACTAGTTGAAGGACATGCTAAATAAGTCCTTGCCAGCTCAGCAAGAAAAGGGAAACTTTTGCAATTATCTCTCCACCAAACCAGTTGGTATTTATCTGCCTCCAAACGTGGGAGTTTCAGATAATTTTCAATAATCGATATTGTATCCTTTGACACTTCTGACTGTGATTCTTCATCGCTGCTGGAAGCTAGAAGATCTTTCATTGATTTAGCAATGCTTAAGCTAACAGATTTTGTTTCTTTTGTATCTGAGAGCTTTTGCTTTTTCTTGAAAGGCGTTATTTTATCTGTTTCTATCATCTAATCGCATAAGCATCCTAATTTGATTTTAACGTTCTGAGAAACAAGTGGTTTAAAAAATTTTGTTTTGTACCTAGGATCTAAAAAGGTTGCAATTGTATAAGCATCATCATTTTCCAGGTTTTCAAATCTGTCGTTCAACTCCTTCATTAATGTTTCAGTCATCCTTGAAACTCCCTTAGACTTAACATTTGTTAACACAACTTTCAATGTTGAAACAAGTGGTATCACATCAAAAAACATGATTCAGCTGAACTCATAATTTACTTATAATTTTTTACTATCCGCGGAGGCGGATGCGGTTGCGGATATATACCGCGGATGCGGATTATATGCCGGATGATATATCATATATAATATATATATATAATATATATATATATATATATATATATATATATATATAATATATATAGTATATATATATATATATATATAATATATATATATATATATATATATATATATATATATATATATATATATATATATATATATATATATATATATATATATATAATATATATATATATATATATATATATATATATATATATATATTATATATATATATATATATATATATATATATATATTATATATATTATATATATATATATATATAATATATATATATATATATATATATATATATATATATATATATATATATATATATATATATATATTAAGGCTTTTTCGTGGAAAATTAAATGAAAATTAGAACGAAACAAAGGAAATCTGAATAGAATAAGAGGGGGAAGAACAAACACATCAAGATCAATGGAAATTATTTGTTACAAGTGGAGAATTGTTTCCAAGAAATTCAGTTTGAAAGTAATGAGCAACATACTTCTTACATCTATTCATTTCCAGCGCATTAAAAAAAAGTTATCATAATTGGACGTATCAATTAATGAGCTGTATGTATATATATATATATATATATATATATATATATATATATATATATAATATATATATATATATATATATATATATATTATATATATATATATATTATATATATTATATATATATATATGTGTGTGTGTGTGTGTGTGTGTGTGTTTGTCTGTGATTAAACACCTCCCGTCTTGGTTTTTCAATTACTTTCTTTTCTCTGTATTCTGTTCTTCTATGGCAACAGTTTCGAAAAAGTAACTTCCACCATTGAAGTGAAAACATTTCAAGAATTCAGTGGTAACTGTCGAACTT
>SEYY01019126.1:90000-92698 GCA_009176605.1 Armadillidium nasatum | reverse complement strand
AGTCTCATCTCTCAAGCAATCAAAATATGAAAAAAAAATTTGGTGTTAAAATAATGGTTAGTTCATCCTTTTATTATATTTATTTTAATGTTTCAGATGCAAAGTAAGTTAAGTTCTAAAATAGAAAAAGTTTAAACTGTTAGGTTTTCACAATATCAAAATATATACTTTATCTATCCTCTGTTGTATATATAAAGTATATATATATATATATATATATACTATATATATATATATATATATATATATATATAATATATATATATATATATATATATATATATATATATATACTAATATATATTATATATATATATATATAATATATATATATATATATATATATATAATATATATTATATATATATATATAATATATATATATATAATTATATATTATATATATATATATAAATATATAATATATATATATATATATATATATATATATATATATATATATATATATATATAATATATATATACATATATATATATATATATGGAAAATCCTTATATTTTAGATTTAATTAAATATTTTATGATTTAAAGATGAAGTTATTTTTTGGTTTACATTTTTGCTTCTTAGTAAAATACAAAATCTCTGGTTTATTTTGAAGTTTCAAAATTTCCCTAAAACTAGATTCCCATTAAGAATGGCAACACAAAAAACCTTGTTAGGCGATTTTGAACACGCTAGAGCTACTTGCACTTATAACTCAGAACTCGTTAGAAAACAAAATTGAAATGTAAGAGTTCTTTAATAATTATATCAACCTCATCAACAAGATCTTCCAGAGAACGATAATCTATTTAACTATTTAACCTTTCTTTGACTATTAATTGATTTATTTGGATATTGGGATTTATTGATGTTAGCATCTAGTAACTTCTTAGAACTTGACCCTTAGACTAGTCTGCTCCTTTTCAAATTTGCTCGTGTCTTGATTTTAACTATTAGCAAAGAGTAGACCTTGTTAGGAATTCTTTGGAGATTTAAAATTTGACTACTTTGACACTTACAGTATAAAGGTTCTAATTTGTAACTGGAGTTAGGATCTGTGGCCTGGTATTTGAATGGCAATTGTTCTGTTAAGAAAGGTTCAATTTGTATATTAAATTAATTACTAAATTAAATATAGTCTTTAACGTTCAAAAGACGCATCTTCCTAGATAACTTTTTTATGGAAAAAAAAACTAAAAGTTATAAATATTTTAAATTTGGCTTCCAGCTCATTTTATTTTAATATCTGGTGAGTAACTTTAGATTTTTATTGTTTTTATTACTATTTTCATTAGGCTAATATATCTAAATTTGGTTTGTTACTTTTTAAAGAATTTTTAGGACAGACAGTCACATTACTGTCTTATTCTCCGCGATTTCTGTTTATAAGCAAATCGCAACAATATATATATATATATATATATATATTATATATATATATATATATATATATAATATATATATATATATATATATATATTATATATATATATATATATATATATATATATATATATGTTACCCATACCATATAATATATGTATTTTAAAATTATGATGCACCAAAATTATTTTAAAAACATGAAATATTAATGTTATTTTTTTAATTTTTTAGAAAATATAAACCTTTTTCGCTATTATTTGAAATTGTTTTTAATAAGAATTAACTACGGTATTTTTTAACGATATTTTGAGAAATTCGGAGTCATTTTTGTGGAGAGTATAAACTCTCAAGCAATTAAAATATCAAAAAAACTTTGATATGAATATAATGGTTTGTTCGTCCTTTTTAATTTAATTTTTAATTTTTCAGATGTAAAGTAAGTTAAGTTCTATAATAGAAAATGGTTAAACTATTAAATTACCTCAATATCAAAATATATACTTTGACTATTCTCTGTTGTACAGAATAATATATATATATATATATATATATATATATATATATATATATATATATATATATATATATATATATATATATATATATATATATATATATATATATATATATATATTATATAATGATAATTATGATTATCATTATTATTTTAATTATTGTTATTTTATATTATTATTATTATTATTATTATTATTATTATTATTATTATTATTATTATTATTACTATTATTAATGTTATTATCATTATTATTATTATTATTATTATTATTATTATTATTATATTATTATTATTATTAATTATTTATTATTATATATTTAAATAAATTAAATTAAATTAATATATATATATATATTATATATATATATATATATATATATATATATATATATATATATATATATATATATATATATATATATATATATATATATATATATATATATATATATATATATAATATATATAATATATGTTACCCATTAAGTAATAAAATTTGTATTTTTGAAACTAATAATTTGTTAAATTTTTTAAAAATGAAAATAATTAAAATAATTTTTTAAATTTTTTTTTAGAAAATATAAACCTTTTTAATTATTATTATTTGAAATTTTTTTTTAATACGAAGTAACTATAATATTTTGTGGTTGTAAGAAATTCTTAATCTATTTTTGGGGAGAGTTTCAACTTTCAAGTAATAAAAAAAAATCAGAAAAATTTTACTGTTAAAATCGTTATTTGTTCGTCCTTTTAATTTTAATTTTTAATTTTTCAGATGTAAAGTAAGTTAAGTT
>SEYY01019126.1:62500-77500 GCA_009176605.1 Armadillidium nasatum | reverse complement strand
TTCTGAAGTGAATAGTGATTTAAATGAATAAATTGTTTGTTTCCTCTTATATATATGTTGAATTTATTTTGCCACACTCAATATGAAATGAAGGAGTAATGGAAATGAATCTTAATTTTCATATATTTGATTTAATTCACCATTAATAAGTATAATTTGCAGTTATTCCCAGCAGGTAAACATTAGTCAGGGCTTGGGACCAGTAAAAATGACCGTGGTTGTCCAGAGCTCCAATCAGTCCACACCTATGATATGAATTATTGACATACCAAATATTTTAACTGTATGCCAAAGATATCTTTGCTTAACATGATGAATATTCATGGATGGCTTTCATTTACCACCACTACTATATATTATATATATATATATATATATATATATATATATATATATATATAATATATATATATATATATATATATATATATATATATATAAACTATTATTGCTGGAACAGATAAACCAAAGCTGCCATAAATTGATTAGACATATTAGCTACAAATAATTATAAATTGTTTGTGGTACGTAAGCAGTATATATATATATATATATATATATATATATATATATATATATATATATATATATATATATATATATATATATATATTATATATATATATATACCTCACATAGTACGGTTACAATCAGTGTGATCTCCCTATAGTTGCAGATTATTAATTTTAAAATTAGTAATTTTTTTATAATAAGTGAAAAACGTAAACATACTTCTGGCTCAGAGCCTATATTTTATGATAACTGTACTAGACACACATTGTTTACTATTCAGTATTCAACTAGCCACACTAAATTTAAGTTGTTATTTATGATTATCAATTTTTTTTGTATGAAGAGAAAAGAAAAAAAAAAATAAAAAAAAAAAAAAAAAAAATAATAAAAAAAAAAATCTTTTAAATATTTTTAAAATAAATATTTTTCATAAATGCCCTTTTTTTTTATTGTATTAGTTATTAATTTCTTTACAAAAGAAAAGGCTATAAAACAGTGCCAGATAATTCCTACTGTAACTCCTTTAATATTTATCAATAAAGGTAATTTTGGTGTTCCATATATTTGCTTGTATTTTTTCTTTTAAAAAAAAAAAAATTTAAAAACAGTACATTATACTATGAATTCAAAAGTGACTATTCATTGACTTTGTTTTTGCAATATACATGCCAGGTAAAAGTAAGTATTAGGTGAGCATATATATATATAATATAAAGGGTGTTAAATTTTAAGGGCCGATGTTGATTTTGAATAAAACACAAATTACTTAGGAATTATTGTCATTTCTTTTTATTATGATAATATGGTATGGTTCAAATATGTATGGAACAAAATATCGGCCAAATGGCCGCCGCGACCTCGGCGGCACACCTCAATCCGATGGTCCAAATTTTCGAATGACGCTGAGGCATAATTGGGGTTCTATGCCGTTAATGTGCCGAATTATCTCATCCTTTAGCTCTTGAATTGTTGCTGGCTTATCGACGTACACCTTTTCTTTCAAATAACCCCAAAGAAAGAAGTCCAACGGTGTCAAATCACATGATCTTGGCGGCCAATTGACATCGCCACCACGTGAGATAACACGGCCATTGAATTTGTCGCGCAAAATAGCCATTGTTTCGTTAGCTGTGTGGCAAGTGGCACCGTCCTGTTGAAACCACATATCGTCCACATCCATACCTTCCAATTCGTGCCATAAAAAGTTCGTTATCATCTCACGATAGCGAACACCATTCACAGTAACTGCCTGACCGGCCTCATTTTGGAAAAAATACGGCCCGATGATGCCGCCAGCCCATAAACCACACCAAACAGTCACTCTTTGTGGGTGCATTGGTTTTTCGACAATCACTCTTGGATTAGCATTCGCCCAAATGCGGCAATTCTGCTTATTGACGAATCCACTGAGGTGAAAATGTGCCTCATCACTGAAGATGATTTTCCTCGAAAATTGATCATCCACTGTTGCCATTTCTTGCCACCATTCTGACCATTGACGACGTTTTGTATGGTCAAGAGGCTTTAGTTCTTGAGTCAATTGCACCTTGTAAGCGTTTAAATGCAAGTCTTTATGCATAATGTTCATCAACGACGAGCGTGAGAGGTGCAATTGTTGGGCACGACGACGAGTTGAAGTGGATGGCTCCTCAGCCACACTATCGCGAACAGCAGCAATATTTTCTGCAGTACGAGCTGTACGAGCATGCACTGGTCTTTTCAAATCTCCTACAGACCCGGTTTGCTCAAATTTTTTCACGAATTGTACGCACGATATGCATTTTGATTTGAACGCCCATTTTCATAATAAGCCTGAATAACTTTAACACGTTGCTCCATTGTGTATCTTTCCATGGTTCAAATTGAGTAAGTCTGAAATTGAAAAAAGTCAAATGAAATGCAGTAAAAAACTTGACGTTTAGGTGTGGTTCACATTCAACATCGGCCCATACAATTTAACCACCTTTATATATATATATATATATATATATATATATATATATATATATATATATATATATATATATATATATATATATATAATATATATATATATATATATATATATATATATATATTTTCCTCTCGAAGAAATCTCTTTTCTAAAGAAAATATTCCTATTTCTTGTTACTTATATTTTCTAATGTTGCTCTGCATTGCATTGCATTGCCTCCAGCATATTTACAAACCATTTTATGTATTTAATGTATTAATTTTTTATATATATATTTTCAGTAAGCCTCGTACACACAAGGCTAAACTTGCCTTGGAGAATAGAGAACCAAAACTGATAGAAAATACAAAAACTGCCCTTTTTCTTCATGGTCATAATACAAGTGAACTTACTAGAAGATGCTTAAAAGATTTGGTAAGTTCTTTTCTATTTTTGTACTTGTTTTTTGTATGAATTATGTGATTTTAGTGGGTAATGGTTTTACTTTCATAGGTATGGAGTATCTTTCTTTAAGTTGTCAAAGTCCTCTATGGAGGTTCTGGAGTTGGAATTAAATATTAGTGAAATATGACTGTTGGTGCCTGTTGGAATTAAATATTAGTGAAATATGACTGTTGGTGCCTGAAATTTGAGAAAAAATTATTATGTACATATAGACCAAAAAATAAATTAATTGAAGACTGTAAAAAAGTGACATGTGCTTGTCAGTGTTGCTTCACATTAGCAAATACCAATTTCATTAGATGGTCAGTCTTAGATATAAATTTTTAGTTCACCTATAAATTATTGGGGCTAGTAAAAATTACGTATGCAGTACGCAAATTAAACTAATAAATTATTAAGAAAATGTAGGCAATGATACAAAAATATATCTGTACCTAGAGGTTGGTCAAAAATACTATAGTGTAAATACAAATTTTTCTACTCAAAAAACACTTGTCAGTTATATCAAACCATAGAGTACGAAGGTTTCAAATTGAACCCAGTTTCTGAACCTAATTGGTAACTCAGTTCTAAAGAAAAAAGTCAGTGTTTGGAAGCAAGGAATAGGACTAATAAGATGTTAGGTATAATAAATAGCCATTGTTGTTTGCAAGAGCAAGGAGCATGTAAGTAAACTGTTTAATAACTATGTTTGGCCAATATTGGAGTATTGTGCACAAGTTTGGGCCTTGTAAGAAAAGACATATGCTGGGAAAAATGCAATGAAGAGCAATAAGGATGGTTTCTGACTTTGAGAGGAAGAGTTATGAGGAGAGGCTTAGGGAGTTTGGAATGTTATTTTTTTTATTTTTTTTATTTTATTTTTTTATTAAGATTATTTATAAGAGGGGAGGGATAGGAAACAAGTTTATAAAACTATTTATAAGAGGGGGGGGGATAGGAAAAAAGTTTACAAAATATTTACATCTCTTGATAATACTGAGGTCAGGAAATAGACTATGGAAGAGAGACCAGGAGGCATGATAAAGTTAAAAAGAAGCTATGTTATCTTGAGGTAAGAAAATAGTCATTCAGCAAGAGCTTTTAATTTTTGAAATGATTTGCTGCAGGAAGTTATTGAGTTTGATATACTTGTAGCATTTAAGAAAGGGCTAGAAAGGTAAATCGTTGGTCTGAGCATCAAATAATATATCATGACTAAAACTGATTGATGGTAAATCGTTGGTCTGAGCATCAAATAATATATCATGACTAAAACTGATTGATGGAATGTTAGTTATTAAAGTTAACCCTTTTTTTTTAACCATTCTACTTTAAAACGGCATTAATCTTCCAACGATTTTCTTATTTTTCTCTTTTTAGTTTGCATTGAAAAGGAATTTTGCTAAACATATGCACCAGAAAAATAAAATTATGCCTTTTGAAGACATCGTCCCTTTGGAGAAATTTGCTCAACAGTATGATTCTTCCTTGTTTGGTTTGATCAACCATAGCAAAAAACGACCACACAATTTAATATTAGGTAAGTATTAGCTATAGCAAGTACATTTTTGACTTTTGTAATGTTGGAGTTATGTGATGAATGAAAAGTATTTTAAAATATACAAAATTTCACAGTCAGGATGTAAATATTTATTTGTTCACATGACTGAAATAAATGAATAAATATTTATTTATGAATAAATACTGCTGCAGCTTATTGTCAAAGCTTTTTCAAAGATGTGGGAAAAATTTGAAGACGATTCACATTATTGCCAGACTTCTGGTAGACAATTTCAGGCTCGCTTCTTAAAGCCAGATTTTTTCTATTAACTAAGTAGGAAAAACAAGGTTGCTGAGATTAATAAAGTGCAGAAGAGAAGTAGAAAATTCTACAATAATTTGGTCAGGGGTTGTCAATCCTTGTAAAAATGTTTACCCATATTTGTTATAAATATTCAGCGAAATTGCAGAAGGGTTGAAAAGTTTCGAGTTCTTTTACTTAATTGTGTCCAGATGATAGTTGGACCTAGGGTTACCCTAAATATGAGTGTTATTATATTATTATAGCTTCATATTGTTGGAGTAGCCATAACGGAAATTCTATCAACCTCAGGAGAAGTTCTGGTTGCACTTTTTGTAATGTATGTTATTTCTATGAATTTTTTTTAATGTTAAGAGAACTTTTAATATTATTTACGAGAGATTGGATAGAACTATCAAAATGCTTGTCATTTTTTTTAGAGCAATGTGATACATCTTCTTTTCTCTTTTACAAAAGTTAAACTATAATTTTGAGATCACTGCTAGAAAAATATTTTGTCCAAGTCAACAAAGGTAATCATAAATCCCATTATGGTAATTTGGTTCTAGACTTCTGGTTGTACTGGTATATTAATTGTAAAAAGTTTGAGTAATACATTGACTTTTGCTCTGATGTGAATCATATTTGATCATCTCATATCACTTTGTTTTTGTTTCTACATTTTAGAGATTAGTTCATTGATGTAAAGTGGATACGTTTTATACACATTTTGAGTTTCTTTTATGAATACAAAATGAAAACCAGAACTGAAAAGTTTGTTTTTTTGCCAGCTCTTAAATCTGGTCCATCGTTTTAATATTAGCCTTTATTTTCACACTGAATTACCATTATTTTATTTATTTATTTATTTATTTTTCTTTTCAGGAAGAATGTTTGATTACCATCTGCTTGACATGGTTGAGTTAGGTCTTGAACAATATAAAAGCTTGACGGACATTCCAGGCACAAAAGTTTCAGTGGGAACAAAATGTTGCCTAGTTTTTTGTGGTCCAGATTTTGAGTCTGATGAAAAGTACAAAAGACTTAAAAGTCTCCTTCTCGATTTCTTCAGAGGTGTTGAGGCCACTTCACTACGTCTGCAGGGTTTTGAACATGCACTTTTCTTTTTTTTGAATGAAGGAAAATTATATATTAGAAGTTACAAGTTAGTTTATATTATTATTATTTATTTTTTTTTTAATTTACCGAGCTCCTATCAACAGAGTTCCGTTGCCTGCTCTTCTTTCCCATAATTTATATTTTTCTTACTATTCTAACAAAGGTTGTTTATATTCTGTATACTGTTAAGGTTATTTGCTGTCTTGATGTTGTTTTCATTTGTACCGTAACTCGAAATTTTTTTTTTTTTTTTTTTTTTTTTTTTTTTTTTTTTTTTTTTTTTTTTTTACTAAAAAGTAAAAATAAGGCTAGAGATAGAACAGGACCCTGAGGAACACCACATTTAATAGGAAAGGAGGAGAAAGAAGTCACTCCTTCAACAAGTGCTGATATGAAATGATCTGAGAAAAAATAGTCAAGAATAAGCAAAGAGAAACAGGAAACTGAAAGGGAATTTAGGAAGCGACTACTTGTACCATACTTTGGATATTTTCAATCAGAGGATTAGCGGAAAGAAGTTTAGTAAAGCCTCCACCAAAGAAAAAATTGTTCAACTTTAACTTCAACTCAAAACTCAAACTCGACACACACATTCCAAACGCAAGAGCACGTTATATTGAAATGCAGAAATATTTCAGTCAACCTTATATTTCTGAAGAAAGGGATGATGTACAGATATACTGAAAAATAAATCATGAAGTGTGTTTCCGACACTGGCAAAACTGTCACAGAAATATTTGACCTAATCCAGCATCTTCTGTTCCTCTGAAAAGGATCTTCAACTCTACAGGAAAAGTCTTTCACCCAAACAGATGTTGAATGATTGACAGAAACTTTTGAAATTTTAATGTTTTTAAATTGCAAATAATAACCAGAAATATTGTTTTTGATTTTTGCACTTTGAGAATAGAGTATTAAAAATGGTTTTCAGATTTAATGAAAGCTTAATTAATTTTCAAGTACTTTTTTATTCACTATTTACCTTAATTAAATTCATGTATATAATACTCTTATTGTTTACAATAATTCAAAATTTAGGAGTGGATCTTAATAGTATAATTTTACATCGTAGTTTATGACTACGATTTTATTAAAAAGATGTACTTTTACTTGCTGCCTTTACTTATACTTAAGTACAGTCCAATTTTCCTTACTTGTTACTCAAGTACAGTGGCCTGTACTTAGGAGCCCAATATTTCTATATATATATATAATATATATATATAGTATATTATATATATTATATATATATATATATATATATTATATATATATATATATATTATATATATATATAATATATCGAATTTTGTTAATTTCATGTACTTATCTAATTTTTAAATTTACTTTCTCTATATAAGTAGTAGTAGTAGTGGTTATCGTTGTTGTTGCTGTTAGGATTGTTGGTTAAACTGGACTTTATTTATTTTATTTTTAATTGTATTGCTCACTATTATATAATGCTTTGGTATTAAGTTCATGCATTTTGTGCGGAACATCCGGAGATCTTTAGTTTGCAGAAAGTCTACATCCACTCGTCGGATATCTCGAATCCCTGAGAGAGAGAGAGAGAGAGAGTCTTACACT
Source organism: Armadillidium nasatum (assembly GCA_009176605.1). Classification (NCBI taxonomy): domain Eukaryota; kingdom Metazoa; phylum Arthropoda; class Malacostraca; order Isopoda; family Armadillidiidae; genus Armadillidium; species Armadillidium nasatum. The sequence continues at coordinate 70,100 of SEYY01019126.1, read as the reverse complement.
CAATATTTTTACTAATTTTTTTTTTTCTTTTCTTTTTTTTTTTTAACCCAAGTTTTTGAATGTTTTTTTTTTTCTTCTTTGTTTCAGAATCTTATTTCGTAAGTCTGGGATGCGAAAACCACGCGTTGAATTAATGGAAATCGGACCATCTTCTACAATGACTATTCGAAGAACTAAATTTGCCTCTAAAGACTTGTTTAAAAGGGCTTGTAAAGAGCCGAAAAAGCTTCAGGTATTATTATTATTATTATTATTATTATTATTATTATTATTATTATTAATTATTATTATTATTAATTCTACTTTCATATATGCTTAAATTGTATAATTTAATAATTATGAAGCATTTAGGGTGCCGTTCATTGAAAATATATCTTAAAAAAGTAAAAAATTTGGCAAGTGAAAGTTATGCACATTTACTGAATAATAATAATAATAATAATAATAATAATAATAATAATATAATAATAATAATAATAATAATACCATATATAATGATTGAAAGACACCATTGTGCTAATATTTCTATTCACACTTGGTGGTCAAATATTATATTGATAATCAGGAAGGTTAATAGTAAATTGTGAATTGCTTGTAAAGTTTGAGAAGTAATTGAAAGGATGCAAAACTTTATGGTAACTTAAGATAGGTTCCTCTTAAAGGAATACGAATGGCTCAGTGGTTTCGTGATGTTTAAGGTCCGCAATAGAAGGAGCTGCGAGGTTCACCTTTTTTTTTTAAAATAGAAAAGGATGGATTAGTAAAAGGGTTGAAATGTAGGAGAGAGAGAGATTTGATAAAGGAGAACTAATCTAGAAATGGTATAATTAAGAGTTAAGGAGTTGGCTTAAGGGAACTATAATGTTTTTTGGAGTACCTTATGACATACAGTTAAAGGAGAGTTCATCTAGAGATGGTGGAGTCAGATGTTCAGTGGTTGCCAGAAATTAACGATAATGTTTCTGGAGTGCCTATTTACATTCAGCTGCTTCTCTCGTCTGGAGAAGAAAGAACAAAAGAAAATCCTAAAGACTATTTAATGAACACAAAGTTGAAAAAAAAAAATAAATAAATAAAAAAAAAAAAAGATTTGGATTCAGTTATGAGGACTGTAAAATTGAAGAAATCTTGTTAAAATTTCCAGTTACACCGAGAATGGTCATTAGGGGAAAAAGTAGTTTTATTAGTGGATAGCTTTAATAGCAATCTTGATAATGTTCTAGGAATAGAATGTGGATTAAGAGCTAGATAATCATTAGTGAGGTAAATCTAAGGTCTATTAGATTAAGAGAAAGATTAATCTAAGATTAAGAGAAAATACAAAACGAAGGGAAATTACTCGTACAAGAGCTAAAATATGAAAAGTTGGAAATTAGATATGGTCAGTGAATAAAAATTCTTTAGTTATTTGAATATTGATTAGAATGTAAGAGAAAATGTGATGAAGGATAAAAGGGGAAATGGACAATAAATAATTTTAAAAAATTTGGAGGGAGGGGGAGGGGAAAGACTCGAAGAATGATTGATTAAAAAGTAGGACGTGGAACAAAACTCAGATCAAGGAAATCCATTTTTAAAATATTTGGTGATAGAAGATAATAGAATAGAAACTGATGAGTTAAAGTTGAGCCAAAGTTTGAAGAAAAGTTATACATATTATGAAAAGAGATGGAATTGGGTTTGAGGAAGAGAAGCTATGCTATTTAATTAATAGGGGAAATGACCTATTTAAGAGTAGAATGAGAGAGAAGTAAAAGGTAGCAGGGAAAGGTAATTGTAAAATTTGCCAAATAGGACAATTTAAATTCTTCTAATTGAATTGTTGCAAGATTGGAACCTGGAAAAATCATTTCTCAACTCGGAACTAAAAGTTTTTTTATATTTAATAAGATAGGACAGTATCACCTAATCCAGCGGATTTATCATCATCATTATAAGTAGTAGTAGTGATAGTACTTCTACTTGTTTTCAAGTAATCTGGGATTAGTTTTCTACTGTCATTTGTATTGTTAAGTATCGTGGTGCGAAATCTAATATATTCCTGTATGTAGGTTGTGTGTGTCGGAATTAAATTTAACTCCTTTTAAAAATAAAATATTATTATTATTATTATTATTACAGCCCAAGAAGAAGAAGAATATATCTAAAAACGCCCTTGGAACTAAGCTTGGACGCGTTCATATGACCAAACAAGACATTGACAATTTGCAGACGAGGAAGGTCAGAGCTCTCAAGAGTGATAAGAAGTCAAAGTCTCCTGCTGGGGTCGGTACCGATTTATGAGAAATTTTAATAAATGCTTTATTTTTGTATTTAGTTTTTCTTCTAGTACCTGAAGAGTATAGTGAGGTAGATTTAATTCTTTCTTTTCATGTGATTCGGTGTGTCTGTGTCCGGATTCAAGAATTTTTAAGAATAACTTTAACTGTAGTTCTAATTTAGGAATTATTTGTCTTTGGTAATTGATCGTAGTCAGCTTAACATATTTTGCTTTCTCGGACAAGATTCAAGGATGAAAATTCTTATATTCTTTTAAATCATTAAATTATTGAAATGGATTATTATTTTTGTTGTTATTTTTGTTGTTATAGCACTGGGGGGAAGCAAGATTTCCTGCCGTCTGTAACAAACTTCTAGATAATTTTTTTTAATTTTGAAGTTGCATGTAAATAATTTTATATAATAAAAAATTTTTTTCCTATAAAAGCTATTAAATACAAACTCAGTTAGTTTACAAGTATAACCACTAAGTATCTGAGATACTTTAGTGGTTATACATTTTCTTACAAACTTTTCAAGAAAATTCCTACGTTCTTCTCAGTTTGGTGTCTTTTTGTAAGTGTGTATGTGTAATCATGTAAGGGAACGGTTACTGCTCTAAATGATAACTTTTCACCTGTAAAAGCTCCTATGCAATTTCTTCATCATATGTGAATTTTAAATTGGCTGAATCTATTGAATTATCCATTTTACAAAGTTTTTTAAAAGACTAAATGATAGTTTTTTAAGAATTTTTGGATTTATTAGACATGCTGGAAATAAGCCAACAATATTTACTTCAATATATTTTATGTATTAAACCAACAAAGAAACAAATGGACACTTTTCTAATGGGTTGGTTCTCTTAACCGAAAAATTTCTGGTGTCTTACTAAAAATTACTTCAACAATTTCTGCCAATATTTTATTCACTATGGTCTGTAGCCAACACTCCTGAATAAGTTAATCTCTTCGGGTTCGGTTTTTCATCTAATTCCACCCTGGACGACTTTGGCACCCTCCTCCTCTCAGGGGTCTTCCTTTCTTTACCTGTGATATCCCATGATTAGACGCATGGGGTCCTAAAATATATGAACAGTAGCCAAGATGGCATTCGATGATACCCCCCTGTGTTTTGATGGACTGCTTACTACCTGGTCCCTATCCTCGTTCAACTCTCCTCTCTATACCTAATACTGATACTTTTCCTAAGTATTGGAAGAGTGTCAGCTGCACTTGGGTGCATGGTAGTAATTTGTAAAAAAATAAAAAAAGGTTTACGCAAATGCCTTGGTGCCCAAATGGTTGAAAGATTGTAATATTACTATGCCAATCAGATATCACATGTTACATTTCAGTTATCTACATATAGGGGTACAAAATGCTAAGATCTATTGTATGGGAGTTTCACGTACATTACAGATTTCGATATTTTGGTAAATTAAAAACCAAACCAGTAAGTGTAAAAGTAAGAAAACGATAGATAAAGCCAAAGATAGATAGACAAACTTTAAGACTTCTATTCTTTATTTATCGTAAACAAGTACATATATTAAATTAACAAAACTATAAAATCAATATAAAACGCATAAGAAAGATAACATTTAAAAAACTTAATGAATCTTCACTACTTTGAACATATGTTCTTGTTCATTAAAACCTTTTAAAATTCAAAATTTACCTGGTTTGATAATCTAAAAACTGTACACACTTTTATGTATTAAAATATTAAGATTTAAACATTAACATTATATGGTTACCAAATCGTGTTAATATTATAAAGGGTTTTATAGCTTTGTTGAAGCCAGTTTCAATGTCTATTCAACTTACTACTGTTTGCGAAGTTCACTTATAAATCTGAATCATATAATGGAGTACAATACGATCTTGTTAAGCACAATAACATTTATAAATCTAAAAAAAATTTTCATAATAAAATTCCTAATATCAGGAATACGTCCTGTACTTCATTTAATTCTCTCTCTCTCTCTCTCTCTCTCTCTCTCTCTCTCTCTCTCTCTCTCTCTCTCTCTCTCTCTCTCTCTCTCTCTCTCTCTCTCTCTCTCTCTCTCTCTCTCTCTCTCTCTCTCTCTCTCTCTCTCTCTCTCTCTCTCTCTCTCTCTCTCTCTCTCTCTCTCTCTCTCTCTCTCTCTCTCTCTCTCTCTCTCTCTAATATCGTGATTCACTTTACCAAAGGCTTGGCAACAGCCAGAAAATCAACAAAACTTCGATCCATTATCCACATAACCTTCAATTTGAGTCCTTTCAGGAAAAACTTAGTCATTGCTGTAATTTATATAGATAGATAAATAGATTGCTGTAATTTTTTCCTAAAGTCGTCTTGTCTATCATTAATTTAGTGTAGCAAAATAGATAGATGTGTTCAGAGAAAGATAGATAGACATGTAGATTCAGAGGTAGATAAACAGATAGATAGATTCAGATAGATAGATAGACATGTAGAGTCAGAGATAGACATATAGATATTAGATAAATAAATAGATACGAAAAGTTATCGCCTAATGGACACTGCCCCATTTTAGAAGGGGGAACTTTCTAGGTTGTTTAAACCTAAGATCCACACGAGGGATCGAACCATCAGGTTAAGTCAATAAATAAATACGAATGATAGATAAAGACAGACAGACAGGCTTGAGTAGACGCTACACCACAATGTGAAAATCAAAATTTGAAACCTAACTATACACAACGTCTTCCAAAATATTCAACATACTATATTTTGTTCTTAATAGGGTGTGGTTTTGTCCATGTATGGAGTACGCATCTTGTATCGAGAGTAATTTCCAATCATACTTCTCTTATAAAAGGTGAAGTCTAAGACTTTTCGCCCTATCAATGTTCTCACTCTTAAACGAGTCTTGAACTCCGCCATTGTAGGATTACCAACATTTTCAAATCAAAATGATGAAGCGCATTTCTTTTTTTCTTGAAATAAGTTTTACATTTTATTAAAAAGAGCTTCAAAGACTATTTCTGGCTAAAATGTTCAATAAAGACTAATATATTATTATAATTCGTTGGTTTCTTATATTTATTTTTAGACCTATTAGTAAAGATTATTCCTAACTATATTGTTCAATAAGATTTAAGTGGTTTCATATATATAAATGGATAGATAACTCAGTAACGATCCTGAGTGAAAATATTTAATTTTAGGCCAATCAGTTCTAAAAGTAAAGTTAAAAGCGTTAACCTTGTTATATCTTCAATATTACGGAAGATTTTGAGGTAGGCCTATATTCCTTATAGTACAAAGGTAAGAGAAATTACAATATAACATATTGCGAATATGGCAACTAATATTGGAACGTAAATCATTGCCATTTTATTCAACTTCTTCGCTCTTTCTATTTTCCTTTTAGGGGAAATATTTCTTGCCTTATAGTTTAAAACGGGGGTAAATCTTTTATTCTTATTTTCTTCTGCTTCATTTATGCGTATACGGTTTATGACTACAAGATTGACAACAATTAAAAAATTTATAAAAATGCAAGAAACAAACCAAACGTCCAGCAATTTTAGGTAGGCTGTTGATGGAGTAGTTTCAGTGATTTGGGTAAAAAGGGTAGCCAGCACTAGTAAAGCAGTTAGTGAAACCATAATACGATCATTGAAGTCATGAAGATCGAAATAGAAAGTTAAATAACAAATAATAACCATAAGAAATGTTGGTATATATGTACTAAAAACATAAAACCCAGATAAATTATCCAATGTTAAAGTTATTCTGTAAGAACTAAAATTTCCTTTATTATACTTCTCGATCGTTGTCTTAGAAACTTCATACTCTCTTAGAAATTTTGAACCATTGTAAGACACACCTTCTCCTTCCATTTGAAAGACTACAAAGTGTTTGCCTACGTCCTTTAATCGAACTATGATACTACAATACTGAGTATCGAATGGGTAAGGAGCGAGGTTCATTTTGCAGAAGAAATTCACTGAATAGGCTTGCGTTATTTTGAGCGAGTTTTGAGTTCCGGAATAAACTTCGTCTAAAAGATAAATACACTTTATTATTATTATTATTATTATTATTATTATTATTATTATTATTATTATTATTATTATTATTATTGCCAGAGTTTACTTTAGCATCCATAAATATTTCAAAAACTACTAAACGTACGCTAAAAAGGATTATATTTTTGAAATCCTTGGCGAATTTTAAGTAAGAAAAATTGGGAACTAAAAAAAAAAAATCTTAGAATAATTTTAATACGTAAATAAATTATATTTATTTCGTACGTAAGGGATAATCGTACGTCAGGCAGCGTAGCATGCAGTGGCAACATTTCATCTATCGGTTAGGCTTGTATCCAACGGCAACCTTCGGTCGTCGGGTTATGATTGGTCGAACTAAGTTCGTTAGGAAAAAAAAAAAATAATAATAATAATCAAAATAAGTGCAGACTCCCTTGAATTATCGTACAGAAAGCCATTTTCCTATTTTTTATTTATTTATTTTTTTTTTTTACATATTTTTTACATTTTTTTTCAATTTCCTTAACCAAAATTCGCCAAGGATTTCAAAAATGTTTTCCTTTTTAACGTACGTTTAGTACTTTTTGAAATATGTATGGATGCTAAAGTAAACTCTGACCTATTATTATTATTATTATTATTATTATTATTATTATTATTATTATTATTATTATTATTATTATTATTATTATTATTATTATTATTATTATTATTATTATTATTATTATTATTATTATTATTATTATTTTAGTATATAAAAATGGAGTATATATCCTTACCTTCTTTTACCCTTGAAATTTCGTCTGGCTCTGGTCCTGATTCCATAACCGCCACAAACATTTGCCAGTTCAATCTACTATTGGCTTCACTTCCAGTATTATCCTCAATCACGTAAGAGGGAACCCAAATTTCATCTGCATTCGAGATTAAATTCATGTCTTCAGCGTAATTCAGTGACTCCATGTGAAGTCTGGAATCTCGCCATTGCAGGGTTACCAACATTTCCATATAAGCTCTTGATTCTAAGACTTTTACTGGGTATAGAGTAATAATATTGACGAATAATGAAACAGCTGCTGGTGCAGTCCCAAATTTAGGGGGTGGTACCTATAATATATATAATACGTTCTTAATTTAAAATTTCGGTTTAAAATAAATAGAAAAATATTGAATCTAAATTAAAAGAAATCAATATGCCGGACTCAAAATTTTTTTAATATTTTATGAATATTTTATTTTGTGTATTGAGTCTGTTTGGTTTTATTATATAAAAAAAAAATTTGTAAAAAATTATAAAAATTTTCTTTTAGCTATTATAAGTGAAAATCTTTAAATGA